>VWZW01007347.1:2635096-2672369 GCA_013397115.1 Edolisoma coerulescens | reverse complement strand
ATAAATATATATATACTTTATATGGAGTATTCTGAACCACAGTTAGTAGAAAATAATAAAACATTTTTCTGACTGCATACCCATGACTATCTGAAATTTGACAAATATGAATAACACTGCATAGGTCAGAGTAAGTTAGGTGACCTTTAAATGTCCCTTCAAACCTAAACTATTCTTGTATTCCATGAAGTCATCTGTAGGTGTGTTTCTTTTTAGCGGGGGGGAGTGGGGTTTTTTCAATGGGTTTTTTTTGTTTGCTTATGTTTTGTTTTGTTTGGGTTTTTTGCTCTTGTTTTAGTATCAAGACTGGTTCTCTAAGCCTTAGCAGGAGACAGATTGTTGCTGAGCATTTATGTTGACAAAATGGTAAGGCAGATCCCTTCATTAGTAGGACTACATGGCTATGTATTTTTAGAACCTTCCTGTAGTTCAATTAAGGCAAACTGTGTAATTTGTCTTTGACACAACAACTAACAGATACAATTTACCATGCTGCTGGGTTGACTTTCAGCATGATCTGGTTTTATGCCTCCTCTTGCACTGCAGAATGTTTGGCTTAGAAGCAAAACACTTGGCAAGGTTTTCTGGTTGAAGAATGCAGGCCTTTTTGCTGGTGGGTGCAACAGCTGAAGGTATGGATTTGGAGGTTCCTTAGTTTCTTTCTGAAACAATTTCAATACTCAAGGAGAGGCAGATTTTTTTTTGTTTTGTTTTGGTTGTTTGTTTCCCTATGGAGGGTTGATCATCCAACTGCTTAATTATAATAAAATCTCTTCCTGTTTTTTCCAAATG
Source organism: Edolisoma coerulescens (assembly GCA_013397115.1). NCBI lineage: Eukaryota > Metazoa > Chordata > Aves > Passeriformes > Campephagidae > Edolisoma > Edolisoma coerulescens. The sequence continues at coordinate 2,671,577 of VWZW01007347.1, read as the reverse complement.
TTAATCATCTGTGTTTTATAAAGTAGATGATACACATTTTAACAGAACTAGTATTTTAAAATTGATTTTTAAAAGGAATTTTAATTAAATTGTGCTTTGTTTATTGGATATAAATCCCATTTTGGTGATAATGGATTTCATTAATGCTGCTTTGCATATGGAAGCATTTGTTGTTTGATGACTTTCTTGCAGGTGTACTAACTGACATTAAATTAGTGGTTGATATAATTCTAATTTATCAGTGTTCTCATCTTAGGCTGGGTTGTATTTATATTTAACTACCTGCTTTACCACTGATAAGCATCTATTGGCTCACCTACTTACCTGCACATTACTCTATTGATCTCTCTTCTTATCTTGCATTTTGTACTCTTGTACTTGAGTCAATTTATTCCAAGGACACAGAGTGCTTTTCAAGTCATTTAAACACACAGCAGGAAGATTATCCAGGTGATAGTTTTATCATTGATTTTTATAAAAAGGACTGTTCTTTATTCTGAGCTGGCACCTAAGCCCCATGCAGCTGCTCACTCTGTCTTCTCCATTGTGGGATCAGGGAGAGAATCAAAAGGGTAAAACTGAGAAAACTCGTGGGTTGATATAAAGGCAGTTTAACAGGGAAAGCAAAAGCTGTGTGCACAAGCAAAGCAAAACAAGTCATTTATTCACCACTTCCCATGGGCAGGCAGGTGTTCAGCCATTCCCAGGAAAGCAGGGCTCCGTTATGCACAATGGTGACTTGGGAAGACAAATGCCATCGCTCTGAATATCCCCTGCTCCTTTTCCGCAGCTTTATATGCTGAGCATGATGCTGTATGGTCTAGACTATCCCTTGGGTCAGCTGTCCTGGCTCTGTCCCCTCCCAATTTCTTGTGCACTCCTAGCGCACTTGTTGGTGGGGTGGGGTGAGAAGCAGTAAAGGCCTTGATGCCATGCCCGTGCTGCTTGGCGATAAATAAAACCTCCCTGTGTTATCAACATTGTTATCATCATGAATCTAAAACATAGCTTCATACTAGCTACTTTGAATTGTAATTTACTGTGTAGTGGTTCCCATGTGCTTCCAGGGCTCCACAGCTATGATGTGTGGGTTTTATTGCTGGAGGCCTGATGGTATTGTTTTGCAAGCTTGGAAACAGTTCTTCAGCAAACCTGCCTGCATTGCACCAGAAGGCAAGAGGGTGATGAAATACTTTCTAATTGGATGATTTAATGAGCAGGCCCAGAGATAACTTACAACTCAAATTTTTGTGATGCTACTGAAAAAGGTCTGTGGTAGTGGTAAATGGTAGGTGGCTAAATTTTTGTCTTCTTATCACCTTCCTGTGAAATGTAAAGCCCATAATACCACTGGTATCTTGGTGCATCTTAACATCCAAAGCATAATACTCTTGTTGTTAGTTCCATTATCCTTCTTCCGGGTGCTTAATTTTCCTGCTTTTTTTTGTCTTGCTCTGTCTTACCATATTCCAAATAGGTAAACCTGTCTTAATTTCTTAGTATGTTAGTGGGGTCGTTTTAAATAAGCTGTTATGCAAAAGTAACGTACTCTAAAACTCTTGGAAGCAGCTTTTTATCAGGACTATATTCTCTCCTTGTGTGCATTTGCAGAACTGGGAAGCAGATCACCTTTTTAAAAAGTGAAAGTGGCTGCAGCCACAAAGAGGCTAATTTTAGTCATTGTTGCAGATTTTGTGTATGTGTGTCTCCACATAACTGTGAATTAGTACAAGTTTGATGACTCTTTCTTTCCCTGCTTAACATTTTCTCAAACAGGCTGTGTTTAACAGCTTCCTTTTTCTGGTTATTCATGGAGAGTGGATGAAGTGTCTGGTTAAGCGTCTGTAACCAGCAAATTTGGTGTTCTAATAAATGTGTAATGGTCTTGTCTGCTTGGTGAACTCAGAAGCTCCAGCCAGGCTAAGTTTGTTTTCAGCCAACAGGGGGTTGCATCTACATAAACTGGTGGAAGATTAATAACAGCTTCTTTCACCAACTCTTTCCTCACCAGTTCCTGGTTAACACAAGAAAAAGTCTTCCAGGGCTCCACAATAATTGTTTGTCCGCTGTCATAACAAAAGATTTCTTGTATAGAACTTTCTCTTTTCTAAAATATTAAGCTGTTGTCAAGCGTATTGAAGCAACAGACCTCCCACACTCTCTCTCTAAATATACATTATATCCAAAACATGCCAAGATGATAGGAAAAGCTGTGACCAGTTATTTTCTTATAAAATGAACATATTCTGTAGATAAACTCTCCTAACTGATCTTCTCTTAAAGAAGGCAAACGTTAATTTATTGTCTATTTGATTAGTTAATATTCTCTTGCAGAATGTCTCATGATTATCTTTGTGGAGCCCATTTGTGTCTGCTCCAGCTGACAGAACTGTTCCTGGTACCCATCCTGTTGAATACACTTTAAAGAGTGCTGCAGCACTCTCTATAATGCAGATTATCCATTGTTGTTTATCCTTTGGTACAGTTTCTACTTTGCACTAAAATGATGGAAAATTTCGGTTGGCTAACTCCCCGGGTGTTTTATATTGGTGAAAAGATATTTGGGCAAAATAATGCCAACTCTTTCATAGGCTGAGAAGTTTTCTGCTGTATTCCCTGTTTTGTACAAAGAGGTATGAGGCTTCTGTGGTCTAACAGTGTTTCTGATGAGTTAACTTCCAGCATTGTTGGTGGGAGCCATCCATGGAATTCAGACCTAAAGTGTGTGCATCACTTTTTAATCTGTGCTCTGCTTAGGGAGGCTGTGTGGATGTGATGCTAAAACTCTTCACTTGCAACACCACCTGTGTTTTCCCCTTATACAGTAATGGGACTCTGCCTCACAAAACACCCCGTAATAGACATTTTTTAAGTCCAAGCTTTTTTGCGATTGGAGTTCTCCTATCACCATGGTACCTTTGCTTTAGAGGTACGGTTACTGTTCTAAGCTGATGATGAACGCTCTTATTAGCTGGTAAGGTAAAAACACACTTTCTGAATTTATATAGGTATGCCATGGAGCATTGAATTTAAAACAAAAAAAACAAACTAGGTTCTATAAACAACTCTGAAATTTAATCTCTTGGCCAAGTCTTATGCAGTACGCTAAATACTTATTAAGGATAAGCTGTTTCTACTTTTAGAACAAACATTAAATGGCAGATGCCCATAATTCTAATACCAGATGCCCCTGATGGAAAGGATTTGTGACCTAAATACTCCTGAACAATTTCTTCCCTAAATGCACATTCACAGCGGCACATGACTTAATGATCTAGGTTACTGGAGAAGCCTTTATCTCTGCTCATGTTAGGAAACATAAATTGGCAAGGTGCCCTTGATACCATTCTGGTTGCACAGAATAGAGGAGAAAAAAGTACAGAAGGTATGGAGTTACTCTGTTTAGTAAAATCAGTTAAAACCCTCTGACTCCAACACGGAAGCCTGAGAACCAATGGTTTTAATTGGGATCTGAGAGTGCTAAAGAGGAGTATGTTGCTCACCTTCTCCTGAAGAGGGACTTTGGGGTATTTTTGAATTCCTTGCTATTGTACACTGAAAGGGCTCATAACAGTACTGACGTATGTTAAAAGATAAGATTCTTTGGAGGAGAGAAATGTTTGTGAAGATGGAGTGGATGCAGGGGGCTTGGTTTTTTCTTTTCCAACTTAGTTAGAAGTCCTAGGCTTGCTGCAAAATTAATTAGAGGAAGTTCTTTTGTACTTTGTTATATATAAGGTCAGATTAGATTTCCATAATGGTCTCTTGGAGCTTTGTATTAAAACAGAGTCATGGTTTAACCCCGGCTAGCAACTAAATAGCAGACATCTGCTCGCTCACTCCTCTGGCTTCTGGGTGGGGAGGAGAATCTGAAAAACAAAAAGTAAAATTTGTGGGTTGAGATAAGAACACTTCAGTCATTGAACTAAAGAAAAATATACTAATAATACTAATGATAATAACAGCAACAACACNATGTTAAAAGATAAGATTCTTTGGAGGAGAGAAATGTTTGTGAAGATGGAGTGGATGCAGGGGGCTTGGTTTTTTCTTTTCCAACTTAGTTAGAAGTCCTAGGCTTGCTGCAAAATTAATTAGAGGAAGTTCTTTTGTACTTTGTTATATATAAGGTCAGATTAGATTTCCATAATGGTCTCTTGGAGCTTTGTATTAAAACAGAGTCATGGTTTAACCCCGGCTAGCAACTAAATAGCAGACATCTGCTCGCTCACTCCTCTGGCTTCTGGGTGGGGAGGAGAATCTGAAAAACAAAAAGTAAAATTTGTGGGTTGAGATAAGAACACTTTAGTCATTGAACTAAAGAAAAATATACTAATAATACTAATGATAATAACAGCAACAACACCAACAATAATAATAGTAATAATGAAGAGGAGAGAGAGAGGGAGGAATAAAACCCAAGAAATACAAGTGATGCACAATGCAATTTCTCACCACCCACTGACCAATGCTCAGCCCCCTGAACAGCGATCAGCCCCTCTTGACCAACTCCCCCAGTTTCTATACTGACCATGGTGTTCTGCGGTATGGAACATCCTGTTGGCCAGCTCGGGTCAGCTGTCCTCATGATGCTGCCTCTCTGCTTATTGTGCACCTGCTCCCTGGCAGAGCATGGGAAACTGGAAAGTCCTTCACTGAGGGTAAGATCTGCTCCAGACCACCAAAAGCATCAGTGTCTTACCAACATTATTCTCATACTAAATCCAAACCACAGCACTGTACCAGTTACTAAGAAGAAAATTAACTCTGTCCCAGACATAAACAAGACAAGCAGTCAAACAAAATTACACTCTCCTATGAAATTCTAAGATCTAAGTTACCCAAGCTAGAGAAGGTTACTTTTGTTTCAGAATGACTTGGCAGCTTTGCCAGTACAATATCCTAATTTTTATCCTTATATTTATTTATTTGTTAAACATAAATTAGTATTTTCAAAAAGTCCTTTCTTTTCCCTGTCTGGGGCTGTCTGTGCCTGCAAATGTCACCTTCAGACATGGTCCAAGAGATCTCAATCTGTGGTAGATTCTAGCATTGTTTTAAAGCCCAGTGGTAATCAGTTTTAGCTGGTGGGATGGCTGTGCACTTGTCACTGGCCACTGTGCCCCAAACTTTGGGTGAAGTGGAACTTATCTAGCTTCCACTGCTGGTTGCCCTTGCAATTTTTTTAAATGAACAAAAGCTTCTGTAAACTAACTCTGGCTTGAAAAAATTTAATATCCTCCTATTCGTCTGGATTCTAGCTTACAGGGAAAGTTTTGTGTGCATCTATAGTCTCCTTTGAAGTGAATGAAAACTTTGTTTTCCCTTCTACAAATGTTTCTCCTGGTTTGGTGGTTGAATATTTTGTCAGAGATATCATCCAGTCTAAAGTTTCAACATTGAGAATATTTAAAATATTTATCCTCAAAATCTCCCTTTTCTTTACTTTTTTTTTTGCTTTTTTTTTTTATTCTCCCAGGAATAATATATTTGCATCTTGTCCAAAAAAAAAAAAGTAAACCAAATTAGTTAAACATAGACTAAGCAATGGCCTTGCTGTGCAGTTAATGTCTCTCTGCGTATATTTTATATTTTGAGGTTAAAATTGGTCCTTGAATCTAAATGTGTCTACTGGTCTCTTTTTTCCCCCCCTAAACAATCCCTTTGTGATTTGATGTTTCTCTTACCTTCTTTCAAGTAAGACTTCAAATAACACTTCTTTCAAGTGTTTTCATCTTTTCTGTGTTTTTTTTTTTTTTCTTTTCCCATCAATTCTATTTGTGCCATTCATACTGGCAGGCCATTGAGGAATGACGTGCGGTAATACTTTGTTGGAAATGTTCCTATTTTTCCCATGGATTAACCTAGAAACACTAAACTGTGATGCTTCAGTTAAGGTTTGTTTACAATGCCTTTCAATAGATCAAATGGAAATCTGATCTGTAATTATTAAACCTTATCTCCCAATTCTAGTTATTTGCTAGATGTTCATATGAAAAATTGGTGCTCACAGAAGAGAGAAACTACTGATATTTAATGTTGAGTCAGAGTTTTAATGGAAGTTCTAACCAAAAGCAGAAATTTTTTAAGGAATATGAACTGTAGAAGGAAATCATAATGAATAAGTAACTTTTTTATTAGAGTTGATGTTATAACTGAACATGTTCTGTACTCTTAAATTATATGATATTTGAATTTGTGTATCATATCTAGAGAATAAGAATGCAATGTAGATGAAGCTGCAATTGGTGGAACTTGAGCAGAAACTTCTGCATTTATTTATTGACAGCAAAATTAAATTTCTAAAGACATCTCAATACAGAGAAGGGAACAAATGTAACTGAAGCAAATTCATTTGAAACATCTCTTGATTTGTGGAAAGTATTTTCCTTCTTTTTGCCTCCTCTACTTGCATATTCTAAACCAAACAATTCTAGAATGCCAAAGACAACTTACCTACTCTAGTGGAAAAAAAGAAAATACTGGGGTATGTCAGTGTGAAATAACAATAAAACATGGTGTTCTGGTCTAGTAACAAGGTAAATTAACTCCCTTCTCTTTGTAGCTCGTAATGGTGCAGACAGGGAAAAAATACTTTAAAGCTGTAGTAAGCAATAAAAATGGACACAGCCTGTATTGCAGTCTATAGCAAATAAAATAGTTCTGTTACTAAAATCTTGGTCAATCAAATAATTTTGTTACTAAAACTGTAAACTAAGTTAGTTCTATGACCCAGAGGGTAAAAATGCCTCATGATGTGAAGTAAAAATTCTCCTTCATCTTTGATACTAGTATGTAACAGCAAATTTTGACTGCATTACTTGGAGAATATTCTTTTGAACAGAAAGCAATTAATTGGTTGGACAATAGGCTTGTTTTGTTTGTTTGTCTTTTTCCTTTTAGATGAGGTTAGAGATTTATAGTAAATTTTATTAGACCAACAGGAGAAGTTAACTTATCCCCAACACATGTTTTAATAAGGTCTTTGACCATTGGCAATGCTTCTTTTAGAACCAGTGGATCTTTGGAGAATTTAATGAAGATGGAAAACAAGGGTTGGAGGTGTCCCGTTCCTCTCTCAGTTACTCAACAGAACAAGGAATTTCCAGTATGTTTACTTTGAGTTTTAGTGAAGTAACATCTAATGATGTATCCTCAAAAGCACTGCAGTGTAGTTTTCAGCAAAAATACCAATGATATTTGTATTGCATGTCAGCTTCCCACAGAATGTTCTAATGTACAGCAATACCTCTGTTATGAACTCAGTTTTTTACACGTTGAGGATATAAATTTTTTACAACGATCGATGAGCAAACAGAAGGAGGTGTATGATGCATGCATCCTTTCAGACCATCCTTCAGTATATGACAGAGCTGATGTAGAATAGTTTGCAGTATGTAAAAGAATAGAATTTTGCCATGAAAGATAGATTTGGCTTGCACAGCATTTTTAAGAATGAGTTTACAAAGTTCATTACTTGTACTGGGTTGTTAAGACGGAAAGGTGAGGCCTGTGGCTATCTCTTTCATTGCATTTCTAGCTAACCCAGGAGAGTATTGTCAGGACTGTGCTGGACAATAGGATATTTTTCAATAGTGTGAGTTTACACTAGTGCTACAGCAGGTGAGCAAACACTGATATGGCTGGTTTTGGAGTCATGTGTACATACAAAAATATTACTATTAAAATATATATATAAAAGGCTGAGTGATGTAATAATGGATTGGGGAAGAGCACATTATTTTTGCAAACAATCATGCCTCGAAAGAAATGCAGAATATCTTTTACAGAAAACATGGTGAGCAGGCAAATGAGTCCCTCTTGACTTGCGTGGCTGTAGCTGCTATAATCATGTCTAGGAACAAGTTCTGTGACTCCTTTATCTATGTGAAGTACAGGGGATGGAATAAAAGCAATGGAGGCATGCATATGGAAATTCAGTTCCTATCAGTGTACCAAATAAGGAAGAATTTAGAATTATGGTATTCTGTAATTGACATTGCTTGTGAGAATCTGTTAAATTTACTTGTTCACTGTTGAGGTATTTGTGCTTATAATAACACATTCCTCATCCTTCCTATAATTCTCATTTCCAGCGAGAATTTCATGAATGAGGCTATATTCTGTATGTGAGGGGGAAAAAAGAAAAGCTTTATGCTGGAAACTAGCTGTAGAATCTAGAGAGGTTGCAGCCAGGCTCTTCTGATGGGATTTCATTCCAACCTATACAGCCTCCCTGAGCTCAGTGGGGCTTGCAGCTAGTGAAAAACTACTCACTTCACACAAAAGTTTTGTCTTCAAAAAACCCCAAGAAGTTTTTCTCTCTTCTCTAATGATGATTAGAATACTTATTTTGATCTTCACTTCAAGTATAAATTGTTTGTCTTCGAAGATGGTAAAGGCAGAAATCTTTATGTGTCTGTTCTGCATTCAGTGGTGAGTCACAGGGATTTGTGCTTCATAGAGATATTATTTTTTTATATGAATAACACAACAGAAGGCTGTTGATCAGTAGTACAAAACCTAGGTGGAGGCCAGGAACTGGTGGTGTGCCAGGGGGATTTTTACAGAGTCCTAAATTTAACATCGTCGTTGGTGATCTGAATGATGGGGCAGAGTACCTCCTCAGCAAATTTGCTGATAACACAAAACTGGGAGGAGTGGCTGATACACCAGAAGGTTGTGCTGCCATCCAGAGGGACCTTGGCAGGCTGGAGAAATGAGCTGACAAGAATCTCATGTAGTTGTAGGTGTGAAGTTGTTCATGAGTGTTGGTTGATTTTATAATAAAAAATACCATAAAAGTGCTAAAGCACAATGCAAAGGTAAGCATTGATTTATACCATTTCCTATGCATTGGTAAACATGGGAAACATACAAGCTCATTTGTCAGTCAAAAACCCTAGACCTTATATCTCTCCTTCCACTTCCCATCCTCCTGCCAAGTCTGCTTTCTTTCATGAGAGGCTGAATATGATGTGGTACTTACTTTAAATTATTTCCTAAATAACTCTGTTGCTATGGCAGCAACGGCTGCTGCTGCTGGAATTTACATGCAAAGCACTCCAGTCAGGAGGTTTACAGAAAAGTAATTTAAAATGGTCAAGTTTGTCAGCATTTTTGTAGCCCACCCACAAAGCAGTTCATTATGCATCTCTTTTCTAGAAACCAGATCTGTTATGACAGGCACAGTTAGCAATATAATAAAAGAGAAAGAAAGGCCCAAGCTATCTAGTATAGGGTCTTGGCTATTTTCTTAAATTCTTGCAGAATGTAATTTGCTATTGTGTAGGAACAAGACCTCAGTATGATCCAGTGATTAAGTGCAATGTCATTTTATGATTTTGCTTACAAAATAAGGCTGAGCTCTTTGGAAAAACAGCTTTTTGATTTTTTTGTTTTCAAATGAAAACTATACCAGTATACCACTTTTTGAAACATTCTGACGTTGCTTTTGAAGGTATCATAGGACTTCTAACCTTGTACCTTGACATCTGCTTTCAAAGGCGAAGTCCAAGCCCACCTTCACTTGATTTGCAGGATTCAAATTGATTTTTGAATTCACTTGACTTTTGGTTTTATATACAGACTGAAGAGAATACCAGTAGCTGAAAGGGCTGGGCTTGTCTTGCTGCTCCTTCTTAGACTTTTTGGTGAGATTGTAGCTTTTTCCTGAGTCGTAGTAGTGAATGTTGTAATTTTGATTTCATGAGAACTAAATTTTTACAACAGCACCGAAAGTTCATGACAAAGTGAAATGATGGATTTGAAGATCTACTGGTTAAAAAGTTTGTGTCATCTCTAACACTTAACATTTATTCACCTTTTGTTTAATAGTCTTCACTTTCTGAGGTCTTCAATCAGTAATCAATTTAACCTGCAGCATTATGTGTGAATCTGTGAATGTGGGTGTCTTTCTTTGTTCTGCAGATATGAAGCAATGCATATGTGATATAGTATATATGGCAGGTACATACATTGAATTACTTTGTTGATATCTATAGTGGAACAGGCAAGAAAGATGAACTATCTTACTCCATTCCCTGTGAGTTCCAGAAGCTTTTCCCATTCAGAGGCAGCATTGTTATTCAGATAGGACAGGTTGCTAATCAGTAAGCAATTCTCTGTTCCTATATTCCGTATGGAAACTCCCTAAGAATGGAGTCCAGAAGTTGAGAAGCCGTGCAGAACTGGCCAAGAAGTGCCTATGCTGTCATGATGCTGAGCTGTGGATAAAATCACCTTCCCTTAGCAGTTGATTAAGGTATCAATCTACCTCCTCCCGAAGCGGCTTCAAAGCCCCTGTCACCCTGACTGAAGTAAATAGTACCTTTCATTTCGGTAAAACATGAGTTAACAACAGCTACTTAGTTTTTCCCTGGTTTAAGTGGTTTATAGGCCCTTTTTGTATGGATGTGCAAAATGAAAATAAAGGTTATAATCTTCAGTGAAGAAGTAAATGTTCCTTTATTTTTTGCTGTGATATATAAGGCTAGAGCAAATGAATGTAGATCACATCTATCCATTTCATTTATCCCTTAATCAGTCCTTATTTTGAACAAAAGAAAATTTTAGCTATTTCAGAAGCCTTAGAATAAAAATCAACTTTAAAAGCCAACTGATTTTCATTTGAAATTTAATTGCACATGTTACATTGGGATGATTTGAAATTAATTTTGACTTAAAATGGAAACTCGAAGTACATATGACAAATATCTCCTGGTTTTGTTGTATTCTGGAAAAGAAAAATCATGTAATTCTTTGGGAAATTGCATGGCGTATCCTAAGTTTATTAAGAGAGGGCTCAGGCATTCTTGCTTCCAGAAAGATTGATTTCTCCCTCCCTCCCTCCCTCCCTCCCTCTCTCCTTCTCTCTCTTCTTCCTTCCTTTCCTCCTTTCTCTCTCTCTCTCTTTCACTATACTTTTAAGAGTGGGATTAAGGTGTGTTTTATATGTTTCTGGAAATAAATGTGACCAGTGACAACACTGCATGCACACTGTCTGTCAATAGCTGGGTATGAACGTTTGATTGAACAAAACAATGTTACTTGACCTTGTCATACTCAAAATCAAGCATTATGCAAATTTATGCTCTCAGAAAAACCACTAATTACATCCTTAGATATGTGTTATAGTATGTAAAACAGAGAACTATTAAAATACAAATGGAATACGTGCAGATTTAACTGGAGACTTTGAAGCAGGATTTGAATTTTAAAAATGCATTTCCCTGTGAAATCATTTGCAACAAACAGCAGTATATCCATGAGGCTAAATGGAAAAGGCGAGTGAAAAATAAATGCATTCATAAACTGTTTTTTTTCTACCAGTATATACAAACTGCTTCCCCAAAGGGAGATGGAGCAAATATGTGCCTTAAAAAATTTCAGGGCTTTGATTGCCACAAAGAATTTTCCTTGAATGATGACTTGTTATGCCATAAAAAGACACAGAAAGCTCAGAGTTTCAATAATATCTTTATTAAGTTTGGAATAAAGCAAGTCATACTTTTACTTAATTAAGGAGTACCTAAAATTTGTCAAACTTCTATAAACTGTTACAGTTTGAGAAACTCTTTGTTATGTAATAGTAATGAGGCAGCCTACAAAGCTGACATGCCTTTACAGAAGAGAAAATGTCTTAATATATTCCAATTCACAAGCACTTATTTATGAGGTAATACATTGCTGAATGAAGTAAATACAGTATGATGCTTTATCAGCTTTGCTAATCAAAGTACTCAGATGACAGGATTGCATGGCAAATACAGATGCCTACTTGCAAAGGTCAAAAGTCCTGATGAGTCTCTAATTATACCCCCTTTTGTTTGTTGTGTGTAAGAGAGATGTTCCAAACTGCTTCCCTGTGCAATCTGTCATTATACTATGCCTGAAAACAAAAGGGCAAATCTGGAAGGGTCTTGGTAGGGTGTGCTGCGTTTGGTGGAAGTTTTGATGCCTGGTTTTGGCTGGGAATGGAAGAACAGATGATGCAGGGTAATGCTATACCGGAGAGGTCACATCCTAGGTCCTCAGGTCTTGGCAGTGGATCATTAGTCTTGAGAAAGTCATTAGACTTTCTCTAGACTATCTAGTTGAAGGAGTAGTTTGTATAAAAGCAGAGGCTCAGGAGAAAAAGCAGCATGCAAATAATTGTTTCTATAAACTTGCAGACTTCAAAAACTCTTGTGTTTTGGCATCTGCCTTCTCTGCCTGCTTTTGGCTATCTCTGGATTTACTGGCTTGCTTATAGGTAGTACTTTCAAAATTCATTATCACCATCATTAAATCTCTTAGAAAAAGTGCTCAATATATGGTTGAAGATGCATGCTGAGATTGCACCTAGGACTGGTACTACCCTGAGCAGAATTACAGATATTTGGGGTTTTTTTTGGTGTGGTTTTTTTGGGTTTTTTTTCTTCCCCCAAGCCTAGTAAGTGGGATTTGTTTTCATTTTGTAAATTAACGTCTACATTGTTACTGTAGACATTATTATTTCTTTTTTCCTAGTAGTGGCAAAAGGGAAGTGTGAAAAAGGATAAGATTTCAATGCTAAGGCCATATTGCCAGTGCCAGAATACCAGTTGGGCTAGAACCTCAACTAGGGTTGAAGCAGGAGCCATCCCAAATGTTGGTTTACCTTAATATTAAAGAAGCTTCTGGTCTGACATTCCAGGTTTTACATTGTGACCAAAAAATCTCAGAACTAAAAATTTCTTAAAAGCTTGTAAACTACTGAACCTTTTGACTGTTCTGCTTATGCAGAGCTTGACTTTCTCTGCTTGGCAAGGAGCCTTAAAACATGGTGTGGTAATATTTGGGGTCACTCATCACCCTTCGTCCCTTCAAAGTACTGCTTTTAAAGATACTGCCCACATCTTTTATTCTTCTTTCAGTTCAGCCAATTACAAAGGTTGAGTCCCATATGCAGTAATAGTACCAACTCCACACATTTTTCAGAGCTTTTTTGTTTTTGCTTCTAGTACACGTTACTGGTATTTTTGAGGAAGATTTCAAAGGCTGCCACACTTGTTGCACAGATTAAAAGATTTTGTTTTAGTCATGCTAAATGGGCTCCAAAATAAAAATTCTACTCTAGGAAATGGCTGTGCTATTGGTGAGACATTCTGCTATTTCAGGTGTTATGTGTGGCAGGCTTTTGGACAACTTGATAAATGGTATAGTGCATGTTTTTTTATTGTTCATGCAGGAAACGAAAGACATGTTTAAATTTAGTGTCTTGAATGTGGGAAACTCTGTGGAACTAGGAGCTGGCCATTGTCTCATAAAACCTATTTGTTTTTACGTGTCCAACTTGGAAATTCAGGGGTGTGCCTCTGAATCTAGGTGGTCAGTCAAGATAGCCTTTAGACGAAGCTATGATTTTCTCTACTGCTGGTGGAAGGAAGGAACGTAAGAAAGAGATGTTACAATTCTTAGTAAATTAAAAGCAATGATTACAAAACAGGCCTTAACTGTAACTAGTAATTTTTGACCAGGTGCATAGATCTAGCATTTTAAACACCTTTACGTGGTAAGACATGCTTTTATGAAGAAGTAGTTTAATATGTGTGCAATCTCTAATGCTTTTTAAAACTGATTTTAAAAAGAAAACATTCCCAAGAGAGTCATGCATACTTTGCAATAATTATGTAATTATGTAAATGAGACCATTGCAGAGTTTTAGACTGTAACATGTCCAGTGCTGCTTATTAGGACAAAAAGTATGTTGCTGGGAAGAACATATTCCTTTAAGCAGGGCACAGCTAGTGTCCTTTTTATGTAATCAAATAATCCTGCAAATTTCAAGGATCTCTAAAATTCCCTGCTATAAAAATGCAATTAAGATGATGGTGGTAGTTCTTGTGGAAATTTGTTGGTGGTAGCTTACTAACCAGAATTCTTTTTCATTTGTAGATTATGTAGTTCAAGTCATATGCTTTGCAGTCATGTGTAGTTCAGTGCAAGCCGCTGAATGCTAATGAATTATGTTCTTTATTGAAAAAAGCTTACATTTTGGGTGTTGAAAATTAGGAGACTTCATGCATTCAAAATGGCTACTTACATCAGCATTCTTATAAACCTTTTAAGTTGAATTTGGATGACATCAAAGGCAGCCATTTCTGTTGATTTTTGAGAATTATGTATCCTTGAATGCTGTAAGGCAGAGCAGCATTCTGAGACAGAAGACTGGAACAAAGCCACAGCACACCAGAGCAAATAGGCTAAATGCTAAATATTTTTCTGAATAATCACAGTGCTGTTTAGCTTTCTTGTCCTGAGATAAGGATTTCTTTTTCCTCTGTAATCCATTAGGTTAATGGACATAGATGGCTTCTGCTTACTTAGACACACCGTGTCCTTCTCATCATTAATCAGTTTAGAGTAAGTTTGCAGGGTACAAACCCCACAGTGCCCAGAAATACTGCATTACATTTCTGCACTAATTACAAGTCTGAGTAACGACATAGGGCCAGTTTTTCCTGTGGTTACACACAGCAGCCCACATAGGAACTGACTAAAAAGAAAGATGTCTGGCCTAGTCCAGAGCATGCAACATTATGAAACTCCATATGAAACCAGGTTTTTAAAAACAATTCTCAATGTCTGTGAGCTGTTTTTTATGCACTAAGAGCATATACTAGATAAAAGGTGACTTGCAACTTCAAAAACATTTCAAAAAATGCCAAAACACACATTTTCTTGGAAGAGATGGAAAAAGGAAAGGAAAAGGATGAGACTTTCTTAAGTAGTACCGTGAAGGAGAAATTTTTTCCTATTATGAAATATGACTTTCCATGCTTATCATGTGTAATGGTATGTTGGGGTCAAGTAAAATGGCAAGCTCTCTTCAGAACATGGTGAAGATAGCAGAAAAGTCTAAAGATAAGAAATGATGCATTTCAGAAAATCCTACTTTTTATTCTAAGAGCGGAGAGAAGCTCTGATTAAGCTCTCGCCTAAGCTATAGATGACCCAGTTAAAGCTTTGCTCATAACAGAAAGGGTAACTTTAATCAAACCTATATATAAAATCTAATTATGTTTCAATGTGTATTTAAGATTGAGAATGTATTTGTGCTTAAGTGGGGGCAACAAGTTGCAACTTGCTATATGTGATTTTGTTCGTGGATGAGAATGAATGGAATCATGTCATTCTGTTTGCTTTATATTTTAATTGATTAAAAAAATCTTATGTCAGTCTTCATTTATTTTTACCTTGTCAAAACCACTTTTTATTATTTTCCTCTATGCATAACTGTTTGGTTTTTTTCTATAGATACCCAAACTGTAGCTTCCTGCATCTTGCTTTGGCTTTGCAGACAGGGATTTCATATTAAAGGAAAATAAATGGGAGCAGAAGAAACTTCTGCTTACCTGTAAGGTAATTTACCTGTAAGGAGTTTCATTATCATAGGTTTTTTTCAGTGAAGAGTGGAACACAGGAGTAGTAGTGGTTGCTAAAAAGTAAAATATTTGACTTTGAAAGAATTGATCTTTGCTGTTTATAGAACAATATATAGAAATGAACTTTCAGAATAAAGTACATGAACATTGCCTTCTAGTAAAATTAGTGAGGGAATGGAAATGACTACCATCCTGAAAATAGAAAACTGTATCACTTGTCATTAGACTCAAACTCATGATCTTTGTTCTTCCCAACTGACATGGTTAGTTTCATGGAACAGTCTCACATATTCCTTGTATTTGCCTCCCATGGAAAGAAATGTTATGTGTCAGATTAGACATAACGGGTGTAACAACCATCTACTTATTGGAGGAAAATGTATGAAATGGTTACATTTCTGGATCAACCAGAAAGCTAAAGTGAAGCCTCAAAACAATACACAGAAAATAGCACTCCTCCTTCGTTTTTCCTGTTCACTGTCCCTAAGTTGCATTTTCTTTAGTGAAAGTTTTTTGAACCAAAGGAAGAGACAAAGAGTAAAGAAGATGAGACAGCGGGAGATAGAGGAATTGGTGCAGAAGAATAATAGGGTGTTCCCAGCTGAACAAGTGAGCAAAGAAACTGTGTGTGTCTGTGTCTTCCTGCATTCAGAAGAATTTGTCTTAAATTCATTTTAAACAGGACCCTAACCATGATTTGTAGTCTAATAATTTTCCTACCTCCAGCACTTTTTCATTGTCTGCAATAAGCTTGAAGAGTCTTGACTTGAACTAGCTGATCAGGAGAGATGTGAGAAATAGCACACTTCTCTTCGCAAGCAAGAGCTAATTCTGGTGTAAGCATGTTTCCCTATATTTCTTTGTGTAAAAGCTAGGTTGTTTGGCTGTTTTTTTGGTGAGGGAGAACCCTGCTTTAAACAATGCTGTGCTTCTAGCCTGTTCACCAAATGACCCATGTGACTGGAAAAGGAACGAGTGATTAGAGTTTTAAATGTGTGAGGGTTACTACAAGTGTCAAAGGATCTGTCCTACATTATGCCTCTTATCACATGGTTCAGACTTGCTTTGTTGCAGAGTGGAGAGTTGCAGAGTGGGGACATTGTTAAAATGATTTGCTACATTTATAAAAGTACTTACTTTCATCTGTGATTATGATTAAATAAAAAGAAAAGAATTATATCCAAAGCAGTAGAGAAGAAACTAAAATTGATTTAGTGTCCATGGCCCCAGTGACTTCCCAATTTAAACTGTATATGCTCTTTTATTCTGACATTCTTTGTTCTAATTGAATGATGTTAAAATTCTATTAAATGCAAGGGAAACAAAATTGGTGAAGGGTCTAGAGCACAAGTCCTATAAGGAACATCTGAGGGAGCCAAGGATGTTTATCCTGGAGAAAAGGAGGCTCAGGGGAGACCTCATTGCTCTCTACAACTGCCTGAAAGAGTTTGTAGAAAGGTGGAAGTTGTTACTGGGTTCTCCCAAGTAACAAGCAATAGGAGAAGAGGAAAAGGTCTGCAGTTGCACCAGGGGAGGTGTAGACTCCATATTAAGAAATATTTCTTCATCTAATGGGTTGTCAAGCATTGGAACAGGCTGCCCAGGGAAGTAGTTAAGTTTAAATACCCCTGGAGGTATTTAAAAGACGTTTCGAGGTGGCACTTAGGAACACAATTTAGTGGGGGACTTGGTAGTGCTGGGTTAATGTTTGGATTTGATGATCTTGAAGGTCTATTCCAACGTAAATGATTCTATGATCTGAAAAATCTGGAGATTTTATCATGAAGTTGCATTATGTTTTCAAGGACTTTAATTTTGCTTGTTATAGCTCGTTGTCAGAAACAAGACTACCACTCTTTAGGTAAGTACCTTTGCTTCAGTAAGCACAATTAGGCGATTGTCATTAACACCAACACCAGCAGCTCCCTCCTGTAACTGGCAGAAATAACAGAATTACATTTATAGAAGAATATTTGCTGGGGACATGCTTGAGTTACAGCTCAGTAAAGATCAAACAAACTACATTTTGCATAGTAGTTAGTGCATGGGCTTCATTGATCCCAACTTGAACCACCACATATGACCTTTATCCTGTCTTTTTCCTCTTGTCCTCCCTCCTTGTTTCCCTTGTCCTAATACATAATACTCAAACATGTAAGAAATAGTTTAGTATTCTCATCTCTGATTTCCACAGTCATAGTAGGTTGTAATTATTGCAAATGGCAGCCATAGTAGAGCTCCAACAATCCTTGCTCCAACAGCTAGAAATCTACAAGGTGTCACTGTGGCACTTTCTGTATAATTACATTGATACTGTAACTTAAGTTTCATACTTTGAATGAGTTTGCAGTTTGGTTTTTTCAAGGGTGCCTAAAAGTCAAACATCAGAGCTCAGGTCTTGACATATGCTGCTGTTACTAAAGCATTTAACATTTTATATTGTAGCATTTCAAAATATTTTTTTAAGCTTTACTTTTTTTCCCCTCATGGAAGGAAACAGTAATGTGACAAAGAAAAGGTGCTTGCTGAATAAGCATTCATTATTTCTGTACTTATTTCTTGTTCATATGAGTACAGAAATACAGACAGGTAGAAGGTTTGACCTTATTCAAATACAGAATGTTGCAGTGTCTGTGCAATTTCAAGTTTTGGTTGTCCTGAAAGAGATCTATGGCAGAAGTGGGCTAATCTGCTGAGTGCAAAAGTGAACAGAACTGTTGCTTAGCTCAGGAGAAAATTTCTGGTTTGCATTCTTGAAGATTGATGGTTCTGAACAGGAACGCCCAATACAGCCCATAGGATTTTGGGGGAGAACAGCCTCTGTGACTTGCCAGGTTTCAGACTGATTTCTATTCTAAAATGCAGGAGTTGTTTTAATATTAACATATTATTTTTTTCTTTTTTCTTTTTATTTTGATTCTTGGAATTATTGACTTTTCTGAAATATTTTCAAACAAAAGTCTTTAGCACATGTCAGGCATTTGTTACCTTTAGTTCATTGGTTTATTTTGTATAATTTTATAAACAACTAGAAAAAGCCTCTTATTATGGAAAATACTGATCAGTCTGAATAAGTTGTGCTGCACCCCATTCTCTGTTAAGCAGGTTTGTCACTTAGCACTGTCCACTGCTAGACAGAATGGAAATTATATCTTCCCATTTTACTAAATAGAGTTCCATCTCTTGGGAACCATCAAAGCTGCAGAAGTTTCTTTTGTCCCCACTGTGATATTATCACAAATTGATTTTGTCATAACCTTGGCAGACTTGATAAGGAGTGCTCTCACCCCTCTGCTCTGATAGGCAAGTTTTACTGTAGGACACAGGCAGATATCAGTTTACAGAAGTACAAATGATGCCTGGGGGTGATATTTTTTGGTATCTTAATTATATTTTTTTCTAATTTACTGATAAGTGGATGTTGCTTTACAAATGTAGAGTTATTCTGTGTATCTCCAGACTTGTGTTGTCTCAGGTCTGGAGATAAGCACTCTAGATATACCATGGTACTTTTTTGCTTGCTTCCTCTACTCCTTCCCCATCTCTTCTTTGCAGACAGGTGATGTTATTTTCATTTATGTGGCAGAATGCACTAAATACCTGATATAAATGGAATAATGCCTTAAAAACAAGGATGTAAATCAGTTGGGATTCACCGTGGCTTTCAATGTTATTAATGAGGTGAAACTTTTCAGAACACCTGGACCTGCTTCGGGCTCCTAGTACTGTTTCTAGACTTTCATCATACTGACATCTGAAGTCAGATTGTTATATTTGGTTATCAACACATTCTGCTAATATTTAAACTTATTTGGTTCCCCTGTGGTATCCAAATCTTTGAAACTCCTGCTAATCTGAGCCTCACCATCACTCCACTCCAAAATTGTGTACTTCTGTTTGATGCACCCTTCTGTGATCAAACTTTGTGTCTCTAAGAAACAATGTTTCTGTATAATATCTAAGTGAATGGCGTAGGCCTGAAGGTAATCACTGTTTCTCCAGGGAAGGCAAAGTTCCATCTCTTGTTGAAGATATGTAAGTTGTTTGTCCCTAATTTGATACTTCAGCAAATTAATTTTGTCGTAAAATCCTGTGAACTCAGGTTTGTGTTCAAGAAGTCAAAGCCTAAAGCCCCTTAGAGGGTCACGCTGGTTTGTTAGATGATGTAGAATCTAGATAACTGTGGACTTCCAGAAAAATCAGTAGAACTGGTTCAGGGATTAAACTGGTTCTAGGCTTTCATGACCCATAATGTGAACTTTATATTATGAGTAGCCTATTTGTAACTTCATTCTAGATTTTCTGATATCTTCAGATTGTCTGCTTACAGCAACTGTTAACAAAATCTTTTCTAAAGAAATGGATTGTGACTATATATTTGAAGAGACCTCTAGATTTTATACTTGTTGAAGGCACTAGGAACTCTGCTTGAGTAAATCTTTTGTTCTTTACCCTAATGGATTTTTTTTTTTTTCAGTGGAACTCTCCTTCAGTTTTGCATGCATAAAGTAACTTGGATGCATATAGTATGCAAAATTTATCCCTGAATCCCTAGAATGCCTAGGAGAACACAAACTGGCATCTCTGTCTTCGCACAGTTCTTCTTGGCATGATATCTAGAGACTGAGATTTTTTGCTTTAGATTTATCCTCTATACCAAGAGCGAAGTAAACAGAGAGGTATGAATGTTCCTGTTCATGTAGAGCTGAATTTAAAGCATATGTTCTACTCTCTGGAATTTTTTAAAATTCCTTTTAGGAATTACTTTCATTTTTGACATCCTTGAGACATTTGAGCAAACATGGTGTTCATCTACCTTGAGAACCCTGGAGAATGATGGTCAGATCACTTTAAACTGTAACTCACACTCAGGCTTGTGTTTGTTTGATTGAATTCAAAGTGGTTTGCAATGAGTACAAACGTCCAGTTCTTGCCAGATTTGCCTCACTTCTCCAATCATTTTTAACACCACCTCCAACATGATTTAGAGTCAAAGTTATATTTGTTCTGCAGTCATACTAAGATTGCAGTGGGTATGTAAGGCTCTTCTGAATTTGGCCAAGGCTGCTAAGTGGCTGCTGGCACCAGTTTGTCAGGGATTATGGCATGTTTTTTATAGTTGTTGTAAAAATTTTGAGTTGCAGTTGGGAAACAAAAAGCTTTTTTAAAATGATACAGATCTGAAAAAATATACATTGTGAGAAAATGCTGTGTTGACTACTGAGAACTAAGTCTTATGCGTTCCCTGCAAGACAGAAAGGTCTAGCTAGAGTTTTTCACTGATTTCAAATTAAAATGTGAAATTGAGTTCTGCATTAAAAGTTTTGAATATGAAAATGAGTAGTGGGATGTCATGTCCTTCCTGCTGATAAAGTTTTCCAAAGGCAAATCATAATGTCTCAGAGTTAGAAATAACTGAGGCTTATTCTTCGCATTCTCATTCTAAGAAGATGTAGGAGAGAGCTTGGTTTGCTTGAGGACCATATTTGATTAACCACGAGACAATTAATGGTGATGCTGAAGTGAAACTGAAGAATTCATAGTTCTGAGCTCTTATGTCAGGCTTTATGCAAATTCAGGTGAACATGACTTCAACAGCTTAAAGGCAGTTTATGATTTTAGATTTCATTTCCTACCAAAAAGCTACACTAGAATTATATATTTTTTATGCTACAGAATGTTGATTTTCCACACAGTGTGGCAAACTCTACAGCTGCAGAATTTAAAAAAACCCCAGGCTTTAGTATGGTTTGTTATTTGATTCTGGTACTTTACTGAGTATACCTATCCTCTTTTACAAAACATTTGGAATACGTCCTTCAGGACAGTATGCATATTTCTTTTAACATGTTTTGTTAGATAAAAAATTGCCCTTTTTTTCCTCTCTAGTTTTCATACCAGTTTTTTCAGCTGCTCTGTCCCTACCTACAGGTATACCCTTGGAAGTCTATCTGCACAGGGTGAATTCTATCCCTCTTATGCCGTGGCTCCCATAACATTTACAGCTCTTTCGTTAAGTCAGATAAATGAAGGCTGCTTACAGCAGGACAGATAATTGGTAATCTGAGCACAATTTCAGCATAACTTTACCTGTGTCAGACTGTTCTTATGCCCTTGATTATATGATATGGTATATCTTCAAGAGATTAATGCCTGTAAGCAAAGAGGAATCTTTGACACAGATGGGTCTGTTCATCAGAGTGGTTTGTTCCATAACATGGCTCCAAGCACCCTGAACAGAAGGCACCATATGCTTTCCAGTAGGACTTGAAATTTGTGAGTTAGAGTAAATAAAAATACGAATTCAAGTTTGATAACAGAACTGGCCTTGAAGACCTGTGAAGTATGCTCAGGTTTAATTGCGACAGCTTCTGCTCCCAGGTATTACTGCCAGGTGTGTGTGGCTGTAAAAAGAGCTAAAATTGAGTTGTAAGAATGGGGATTTTCCTTTTTTTCTATTTTGAGTTTTATCTTTAGCAACGTTGAGAAACTTAAAAGTAGAAGAATTATTGCATGAAATTGTCCCTGAAATAGAGATAGAATCAGATATTTTGTTTCAGGCTTAGTGCACTCCATGCAATACTATGATGACTAACAGATAGCACTCTTCCTGGAAAATGTTATTCAGCCAAAATGCTTGTGTGATGCATTATTTAGAGGTAGGAGAATTTGCTGAGCAGAGACGTTTGCATCAGCATGAACATTTGGCTTTGTTTTGAACCCATTTTTAATTTTTACTGGTGATGGGATTAGACATGATCATCTTACTCATCACTGGCCCTCTCCCACTTTTTGGAAGATAACTACAGGCCAGTCATCCAGTTCTGATGAGCTCATGAAACAGTTCTCCCTGCACCACAAAAAACATCCCAGCACTTCATAATAAACTGCATATGCTGCCAGATGGTAAAAATGTGAAGCTTCTTCAAATGTTTAAATAGTTTAAAATGCATGCTGTCTCCTTTCTCCCTTATTTTTCTCCTCCCTTCAGATTCTTGCTCACTTCTTTCCCACACCTTCCCCCATACTTTCATGACTTCACTCTCAAGTACCAATTCTTCTTTTCCCACCCCTTCACCCAGCTGCTTTTATTGCTCCTCCAGCTCTTTGATTCCATTCTCTGCTTCTTTCTTTTTGTCTGTCTTTTTGCCGCTCTCCTAATTTAAAAGCTTAAAATTCTTTCCTGCATTTTTAATCTGATATTGGAACTCTTCTTCCAATTTGTGTTTATAAGGTTCTTCATGACTTGTCAGAGAGAAATTAGAGGGGTGAAGTTAACACTTGGCACCTTCCTCAGGTGTCCAGTGGTACTTAAATCATAACAAAAGTTCATCAGTTTTTGCTTTCTGCTTACGGAGGTGGTGTAACATATTATTTGCTAAAATCAAAGCAGTTCTGTACCTTAATATGGACAACAGATGTGTTTTTCAGAAAAAGATCTGAAAGGATTAAAGACCACTCCTTGAAATGTATCTTTCTCAGACTCTTTGCTCTGCCCTACTTGTACTTCCATACCAAATAAAAGCAGTTCTGATGGTGGGAGATAGGGTCATTTCCAAATTTCAAGAGACCTAAAATACATTTGCTTTGTTTTGAATGAAATTATCAAACTTTGGTTTCCCTGATTATATTTTTTGCGAAATACAGCGTATAACTCAGATCCATTTTCTCATCTCCCCTCCATAAGTCCTCTGTTTTTATACATTTGATGCAGTGCTTGCAAACTTTTACCAGTCTAAAGTACCCATCTGGGTGTCAGCCTTGCAAATCTCTGGGCATTTTGGGAAATGTGAGTTACCCTTTATGTGAGGAGTATTTGGAAACACAGAAGAAAACCCATTGAATTCAATAGGAAGTGTATCACATCTCTTTTTTTAGGTATGATTGGGGTGCAGTGAGGAATGAAATGCCTTGAAGATAATCTCAATCAATGCTCTGGTGTTCTTTCATGCAGCCACTGTCTGTTGTGAATATTTGTTTTCAATTTCAAATAATTGGTAAGTATGCATTTGTTCAGTGATTCCTTACCAGTTTGGAGCACGATTCGCTTCCTCCATCCTTACACAGCCATCTCAGTCTCACAAATAAAGACCTAAATGTAGCTCAACTTTTAATCATCAAACATAAGTTATGACAAGAAGTACTGTTTCATTTCAGCTCGTTCAAATGGTTCAAAATTTTTGAATAATCCAGCCTAGTCTGTAGTGATTTAATTTGGCTTTGAACCTTAACAATGATGTAGGTAAGCCTAAAATATTTTAGACTTTTTCAAAACTGCCTTTATGTTTCTGCATAACAGAAATTGAAGGCTTTTTCCTTTCATTTTAGGACTGAAAAAATGTTTGAAATCTTGTCTCTTCCTTCATGGGACAGGAAAAGTCTTGGTCTAGCTCTTCCAGCAACTGATGGGTTTTCTGTTTAATTTTATTGCATATGTAAGAGTTGGGATTTGTAAGCAGACTTGAATAGGAGCTGGGATCTGTTAGTGTGAATGAAAAGGACCTGATTCTCCTTGTTTCTATCTTCATGTCTAGTGTCCCATCTCCTTAGCCAAATGAAGGCTGTGTGAAACCCCAATTGAAACAAGATGTTCTTTTGAGCACATTGTATGTTCCAGAATTATAAATTTAGGACTACTGGATTTTTGCCTGACGAAACCTAGACAGACATGCAGGTGGATGTGTTGTAGAGTACACATGATGTAAAAAGGTTTCTTAGGGATCCAACCACTATATATACTCAGTCAAACCAGCTGCTGGACTACACTCAGTGGGCGGAATGATGCCGGAGTTGCTAGAATGCTGCAGGCCACGGCTGGGACTCTTCTTAGTTTACTATAGATGTGCGGTTGATTTAGTGCCTTCAGATTCTCTTTACGGTCAATGAGGATAAACAGATACTTTGTGGGATTTGATTTTTTCCAGCCAAATGTAGGTGTTCTCTTTAGCAGAGGGAAATCACACCCTGGAGAAGACTGTTGGGCTAGAAAGAGAGCTCAGAAGGATTGGCTTACAGGCAGATGTCTGCATTGCCTGATGAAATCTATTCAGATGTCAGCAAATCCCACTTAAGTGTATTCCCTCATAAGAGAGGGCCACAAGCTTTGCAATCTTTTTACCCTCACTGCATTTTCCAGGTCCAGCCTAAACCCACTTTTTTCCTGCTGCTGCAGCTGAACTTGTTTGAGGCAGGAGAGTGTGCAATAAGAATCTGACATGAGGAGCCAGAGAATAAGCCTGTCATCAGAATGAAGTGTTTTTCATATGAGAGATGTATTTCAAAGCTTAGAGAATCTGTAGCTTCCTGACCAAGTCCTTCACATAGTCTGTTGCAGAATAAAATAAACCACAAGGCTGAGGCTTTAGTTACATGATATCAGAAATACAGAAACATTGGGAAAAAAAAGGCAAAAAAAGGGGTGAACAAAGTCACTTGAGCACTGAGGTGTAGATGGGAGCCTTGCAGAGGAGTGAAGGAAGTGCTGTCTTGGTTTTCTAGAGGTGTCTTTAAAGAACTGAAAAAAAATAAATCTTTCATGATGATAGTCCTCAAAGTGTTAATGGGCTGCTAAAATAGCTCAAGGCTGATGATGGGAAGGATAGATTTTTTTCTTTGACAGCTGAAAACATTGTTCCTTTTTCTTTACAGACCTGTGCAATAATAAGTATTCAACTAAATAGTGTGATAAGACTGTGGACAGAAGGATTTTAAGTTGGTCTTGATTTTGGGAAGGAGTGGGTGATTTAACTCTTGATGAAAACCCCATTTTCCAACTGAATTTTAGCTCAGAGGTTGAAGAGTAGATTGTATCTAATAAAATGAAAACCAAGTGTTGAATGGATTTTTTTTTATCCTGTCAGAGGGTGTAAACTTTTTAAAAGCACATTGCTGTTGTTGACAGCTGTATAGTCTGTTGTCAAAGGAGTTGACAAAACCTAACAGGACCTGCAGTGCCACCTTCCCTCCTTTAGAAGAATGCCACAGTACCCTGCTTCACTTAAAGATTTGTGGAACTGCACAGATGGTTAAAATAATATCTACCGATGATTTCAGGAAGTTAAATGTAGATGAACAAAACTTG
The DNA here is from genome assembly GCA_013397115.1 of Edolisoma coerulescens. Classification (NCBI taxonomy): domain Eukaryota; kingdom Metazoa; phylum Chordata; class Aves; order Passeriformes; family Campephagidae; genus Edolisoma; species Edolisoma coerulescens. The sequence continues at coordinate 2,646,089 of VWZW01007347.1, read as the reverse complement.
TCTAACCTTTGGCAAGACAGCGGTTGGAAAATCTATCTGCAGTATAGAGAAAATGTCTGTGAGGTCAGTGAAACTCAGGTAAGACATGAACCCTAACATCATGTGTAATGATTTTTGAGGTAGGATTATACCTGGAAAGCCCTGTGCAGTGTCTGTGCATGCTACCTCATACTTTCTGCACCATTTCACAGGGAAAAACACTGTCCTGTGTCCAGTTGTTACAAAGATAGCCTAAATAACATACACTGTGACATTGGCTAAACGCTGAACCAAATGTCAGGCAGCAAAGTTTAGTTTGAGGGTAGTAGCATTCTAAAGGCTCTAAGATATGGTCTGTCAACTTTAAGAAATGCAATTTACGCAATTTTCCTTTTGAATGGAGGGGATATTTTATGCACAGATCTCTGAATCTTATGCAATTGTGGCTTTTTCTGATATTAGTACTCATATTTCCCCTAGCGTTTCTCCATATCTCATGCTTTAATTGAGGAACAGTTTGGCTGAAGGGTCTCTAGTTTAATATTGCTACCCAAAAAAAGTTTTAAAGGGTTTGTATTTTCTAGTTTCCTTCTGAACCTTTGTTACAGGTAGCTTGTAGCTGGCAAAGAAAATTTGTATGGCCTGTTTGCTTCAGTCACTGACTGGTTGGACAGAGATGTGTGAGATATGAAGGTTGCCTGCGTTTGTATCTGGGAGATGATACTAACTGTGTGGTAGTAGTTTACCCTATCTGTATTTTTTTCATAAGGAATTTGATCTTGTGAAGATTTGTGCATTAATTTTCCTTCTTCAGAGAAGGTACCTTAAGATTAAGGGCAGCTTTTCTAGCAAAAGGGTCATTATTATTATTATCTGTTTAAATCCTGTATTAAAGGTGTGTTTTTATCGCAGTAGAAGCATGTCTGGAATACTCATTAAGCATTGCAGCATGAAAGCATTTTCCCAGCTACAAAGGATCAGAGCAGCGGGCAGATGCACAGACTTGCTTGCTGACTTGTTTAGGCTGAGCCGACACTGACCCTCGCCTCAAGTTTGTATCCATCCTGTCTCTTGCTGGCATGGTGCTTAACTGCATCATGCCACTTTCTTTGTTATGTGGGCTGTGTCTCAGAAAGAGAATTCAGACATGTCTAAATGGCTTTTCCAGCTGTTCAATCAATTTTTTTTAATAAGTGAAGTAAAAATATTAAAAATAAATGTTTGACAAGTTGGAGGATGCCAAGTGAACAGATTTTGCTTCTGGTGGCTCCTTGTCAAGGACATTTCTGTCAGGTGTCATTAACTTATGATTGTTAGGATAAGTTAATGATATTTAGCTGTACAGCTAATCATTGAGCCTTTATAAAAATTGGTGAAATACATCAAGAATAGAATTCTTTTGCCCCTATCTCTGAGAAATGTTTAATATCTTTAGAGATTTTCTATAATATGAAACAAAATGGAAACTAAATCTCAAATGGAGTTTGTTTTATAGGTTAAACTCCTCACAGAAGCGGAACAGCTTCAGGGCAGGGTTTTTCTTTGTGAGATTGTAAAGCAAGATATGAGAATTGCTTGATGAGCTTGTTTTTTTCAAGGATTTCAAGATACATGGGTCTCTTTTTTGCTTATGAAGTGAAATCTAAAATGCTACTGAGGGGAAACTCATTTATACTCTGAAAACTGGAGATAATGGGCAGCCTGCCTGCTCATACAGCACTTACTGTGTTTTTAACTTGTTACTGTTGTATCTGATGATATGGTGCCATTTTCAGAGTTGCATTGTGGACTTGGGGGAACTTTCTGGTGGCTGGAAGATAAAACTATCCCCCCTTTTTTTTAAATTCAAAATACACTTTATGCCATAAAGTATCAGAAACAGAAAATAGTCTCTCAGATTCTGAACACCTGTAGCTCATTCTTTCTCTGTAATGGCATGTATATTGTGGAAGAAAATCATAAAGGAGGTAGAGGAGAAGAATATCTTATTAACTCACATGCATAACCTGAAAGGAAAACCATCTTTAGCATCTCAAATGACAATCTTACTCTTTTTGCATGTGACAAAAGAATTTTTTGAATGACTAGATAAAGTCAAATCCTGCCTTTTGATAACTTGTTTTAATGAAATTTGCTGGGTCATAGTTATCCCTTGAGATTGCCTGTGCTCAAGAATTATGCTTTGTTTATACTTGTTGTGTTGGTTTTATAAAGCTAAATAGCACCATTATTATGGGAAGAGAGTTGACACTTTTTTGTGAGGCGGTCTTATTTAACTCATATTTCAGGTTGTAATGATACCACTTTTTTTATAACTATCAGGTTTAGGCTCAACACTAATATTCTTGCTATTGTGACAGTAGGAAGCCTCAAGATTCTTGAACTGCCAGTAAAAGCTGAACATATCTTGCTATTTACTTGAAATAGGCTGTATTGTAGTGCTGTCTTGACAGTCATCTACTCTTCTGACAGTATTTATTTATTTATAGTACCATTTATTTTTTTCTGTGACAGTAGTTCTTGACTATCAAATCACTGTTTGAGTGTGAGTGAATCCTTGCAGTTCTTCTGTGCATTGATTTTGTCCTGGTCATTACTTTTAGGTGGTTACTAGATGGATACTATCTGGAGAAGGACTTGGGCAGAAAGGTTTATTTTCTGGGGTAGGCAGCACTGGTCCCTTGGGAGAACCCCCTGTCGGGGTCCTTGCAGGACTGCATGTGGACTGCAGCTGAAACTTGGTTTGGTGAGACGAAATGCTTCTCTCAGTCAGGGATGATATAAAGCTTTGAGTGACAAGGTCTCCACACAGGGTAGTAGGGGGTAATGAGAGGAGACCTGCGCAACGAAATAATTGGTGTGGTCCCCATCACACACATTTTAGGGCCATTCTTTCAGCCAGCCTCTTGTCTGGTCCCATGGTGCAGTGGATAATTAGGAGCATATTTCTGTGTTTAACTTAGTGTGAAAAGAATTCAGCTGATGTCCTGTGAGGAGACTGCTTCATAATGTGAGGTCTCCACAATTAAGTGGAGAACTTGCCTTGGAAGTAGATTTGTCATCTAAACTGGCGCATTAATGTAGGTGTGTTCCCAGGGAAGTTAATCATCCTGTTACGAAATGCCAGCAAGGAGCACTTCACTCTAGATATCTAAGCCTTGGGCATGGTACATACCATGCCATCTCCACAGCCATCGATTCACTGGGGGCACTGAAGGTCAGATTCTTGGAGTCCTAAGGAGTGTTGCTCCTACAAATTTCCAGCTAACAAATAGTACGAAGTTGCATTTTGTATCTCAATGTAATTTATTTTCAGATTTTATGAAACGTTATTATATTTATGTTAGTAATGATATTTTATTCTTCCAAAGAAATATTTTTCAGTTCAAGTTCCCTAGCTTCTTAATGACAGTACTTGGAATTGCTAAAGTATGAATGCCATCCAGATGTGAAGCCTTTTGAAACCATACTTAATAAGAAGCTTTCTGGAATAAAAGGTGGTTTCCTTTTTGGAGAATGTTGAAATTTTAAGCATATCTGTTAAGGAAAATTTATTCTTTGAAAAAGAATAGAAAACTCTGAATAACTCGAAATGAATTTAGGAAATTATTAAATTAACAATTGCAAAAGTTTCTTTATTCAATGTATTTCTGTAACTTTTTCTGATGAGTGCTGCTACTAAACAGGAAGATTCTGTGAGTGTTTGATTTTTTGTTGTCTTTGCATTTTTTGGTATTTCTTTTTTATTACCCCACTGTAAGCTATTTTTGGGCAATTGCAACTGCAAATTGTCTTCTTAAAGACAAGTTTCATCCTGATATAAGAAATAAACTTTTTAAGTAAGAACAAACATTCACTGGAATGACCTCCCCAGGAACATGGTGTAGTCCCCATGACTAGAGGTTTTCAAGATGTGACTGGACAGGGTGATAAATAATCTCATTTTAAGGTTCTCTTTGCTACAAAAGTTTGGCCTGGAGGATTTCCTGAAGCCCCTTCTAACCTGAGCTGTTCTATTGTTCTAAAGTTTACTGTCAGTTATTTTGTAATTGATCTAATGGAAGCTCTGTGTGTCCTATAGTTGCTTAAATGGCAGTTAGCTAGAGTTCAGAATTTTCCATCAGACTTAAATACTAGGAATTGATGCATATAAAACTTACGCAGGCGTAGACAGTTTTGTAGTTACAAACACTTTCACTGAGCAGTTGGTGTGTTTTTCTCAAGTGTAAATCTTTATTTTCTCGCTCCTTACACTGAGTAATAGCTGTGTCCTCCTCTTGCTCCCTCGTGTACCTTAGTCATCCAGGATGGCTCTCCAGGCTCTGCCTCTCTGCAAGGTGAACGTTTCAAAGAGCTGTTGGTGGCCATTAATGTATGGTCTGGGAGGCCATAACTTGTGGTGGTTTTTAACTGTCTGTTTTGAGGTTTGTTTTCTGTAAAAGATTCACCTGTCTTTCAGATATATCATATTTGAAGAAGGTGAGGAGGGCAAAAAGCCTTCTGTTGTGACGGTGTTTTGCTGGAGAGCGAATGTAATTTTTCTTAACTTCTACACATTAACTTCTTCCAGCTATTCATCTTCCTTCATGAGAAGTTTCTCTCAGACGTGTAAAAATGCTTCCAGTACTTTGTGCTGTTTTAAATCATGCTGAGGTAATTAGGATATAGAATGGTTGTTCCTCTGTCACCGTGACCTAGGCAGTAAAAAAACAGTGTTTACTTGCCATTTATTCTGGCAGGGCAATGCATTTTTCAAGAAAGAAATGGAACTGGAGAATCAAAAGGAGTTCAAACACGGCTACCAAAAGTGTTCCAGAGCTCTGTCTTCACTACAAAACCAGCATGGCTTATTTTAGGAGAGTGAGGAAGCAACTTAAAGGTGATATTTAAAAAGTATATTTAGTATGTGTCATTTTCCCTTACCATACTCTCATCTTAGTGCACAATTGCTTCAATTGATTGTAACTATTTTGGATCTTGTGGCGGCCTTTTGTGGGAAAATGGAAAGACAGTGGCTCCTCTTGCTTCTGTCTTCTGATATGTGAATGATTATCTGATATAATGAAATATTAGAAAACATAGGACAAGATCATTTCAAAAATTAAATCTTGACACAAGTATAAGGTAAACGTAATTGGGATTCTGAGTTTCTGCCTGAAAATCAGATTAAGGGAGGTGATGGGAAGGACTTTCAAACCAGCAATGAATGCATAGAGCAGACATCTAAAAGGATAGTGTTACAAATATTTGAAATCTGTCTTTAAAATATGAAGTCTAGTGTGTGTTTTCTAAAAGTTTTGTCTTGTAAGTATTGTTACTGGCTTCTTTTTTACTGCTCCCTCCTTCCACTATTCATAGTCCAAATTGCTAGAATGGTGCCTAAAACCTAGACCTGAACTTGCAGCATATTTCTACTACTCAACAAGAGCAGTTCGAAGGGTTTAGGTTATGGACATTCTGGGCCCGATCTGCAACTAACCGGGGTCGTCAGCTTCTGAGAGTGGAATGAGTAATTTTTGTGCCTGTGTGAAAAGGAAAGTTTCTTATTCCTGAATATATTGGTGAGTTCAGATTGTAGGAGTTTTCATGCATAAGAAGGTCTGTGTTTTTCATTATTTTGGGTGAGCTTTGGTATTTCATAGCTAATACTATTTTAAATCAATTTCTAGTCAGAGATTATTCTTTTCGCTTTCCTAGAAACACTGAAATGTAATGTTTCTAAATTTTAGCATTCTCCCTGTGTGCTACAGTTGCTCAGTGACATTATCAAGTTAGCAGCCAAGGGTTCCTAAGGTTCTGAGTCACAGTTCTGCAGTAGGGTGCCAAAATCCTTACTAGACTTCCCAAGCATGCCTGATTTCAAGCTGAGGCTCCTGGGACTTCTAGGCTGCCAACTCTGTGACAGAAACTCTGGCATAACTTTCTTTCCTGTATCTGGCAAACCGTGGATGCTGGTGTCCTCTGTTAGACACACCTGGCACACTTTTCCACAACCCATAAATCTCAGTTTTGAATATCCCATGGCACGAACAGTCTGCCTGGTGTATATACCCTACATCTACAGATTTCTTTATTTCACCTGCAGCCTTTTGTGTCAAGTACTTTGTAGAATGTCTTGGAGGAAGCCTTCTGGCAGGAGAAGAGCTATTTCAATATCCTCATTGTTCTGCAGGAGATAATAGGTGTTAGAGAGTACTCTTTTAAATTAATGCATTTTTTGGGATGCCAGGTACATTTTGAATTTCATAGTTAAAACATAGAACTTATTCCTGGAATTGTACAAGCATTTTTTCACAAAAAAAAATCCCAAAACATTTGGATTGAGATTTGGATTTTCAGAAAAAAGGACTGGAATAAAGTAGTCATGAATATCAATTTCATGCCCAACTATCTCTTTTGAAAAACTCCCCCTAATAAAACAATATTATCTGATTAATGTACATGTTTTTCAAATATCACATGTCAGGAAGCAAATTCATATATGTGAAGAAGCTCAGAAATCTGAATAAAAGAAATTTAGCAGAAGTAACTAGGAAATTCCAGGAAAAAAGAGTTAAGAATTTCTAACATCTATTCACTTATATCACTCTGACCATACTTGTTATTACATATCTAATATGATTTTTATGCCTTATAAAACAGCTACTATTCTGATGATGTTTCAACAAGTTTTCAGAAAGCACTCAGTATTAACTTAAGACTGATAATAAATGTTTCAGAATAACAAACATGGAACTTCAAGTAAGAGTATTATATATTGTGGCTGTTTGACTAGCAGAAAAGTAAAAAAACCCTGTCTTTCATGATGGCAAATCAATAAGACATGATAGTTTAGGTAATGGATACATTTGGATTTCTTTTTTCAGTCAGGCTTGTATTGTTATGGAGCAAAATGGCTTGGATCTAGCATCTGTCCTAGAAATTTTTCAACCCATGCATGCCAGCAGTCAAAATGCCTGTGCTTGTTTCTGTGTATTTGTGGGTGGAGAAAAGCTAGCAAGGAAAGTCTTCAAAGCAACGTCTGCGTTTTTTGTTTTGCTGCTGTTATATAAAAGGCCAAAATAATATTATGAGATCATCTGAGAACCTTAAATATGCAAATATGGATAACTATTACCTAACACTTGCTGTTTATTTTCCTGCGCTCGCTTGTTAGGTTCAGGAGGATTCTATTTTGTAGAAGAACACCAGTTTCTAGATGTTTGCTGTAAGCAGCACATTTAGATTCTGTGTATTTTTAATGAAATAATGCAAGTGTGAGTTTGTGCATTTCTGTAGCTCAGTGGGCCTCATTACTCTTATATTTACTCGATTAAATAAAACATTGAGTTCTCTGTAAATTTTGCCTATACCCAATGTGTCAGTGGGGTTTCTGGCATCACCAGTCAGTCAGGTAATTTATGCTGGTGATGTCAAAACCCAGACAATAAAAATAACATACAGAGGTGAATTCGATTAATTCAGTTTATTGAATTGCTAATTTGAAATATTTAATTGTATCTGACTGTTATACTGCTTCAAAATAGGGAAAAGGAGGAGTCTTTCCGTATGTCTGGAGAGCACCTACTGCCTCGATAACAAACTGCTTGGAAGAGATCATGTTTCCCCAGGAGTGCTGCAGGAATTCAAGGGGGAAATAGCTGTATTACTACTGGTGATGTGCAACTTTTCATTTAAAATTGTCTTGGTGCCTAGGATTAGAGGATGGTAAACACAATTCCAGTGTTTAGAAAGGATTTGATATGAAATCTAAAGAACTGCAAGACTGTAAGTCTCTGTTCTACATAATACAGTAGAAATTACTTTAGATCAGACTTTGTGAACTGGTGAATAATATGATATAGATACAGTAGATATACTTGGGAAGTGTCAGCATGGCTTTTGCGAAAAGTAGTCTGGCATAACCATGATTTTGGAGTTCTCTGAAGGATTTGGTTCATTGTTGATGAGTGTGACCTGAATGATATGCTGCACTTGGACATCCCATACCTAGTGACAAAATCTGGTTTCATGAACCAGAGGCTTTTATGAAAACAAGGCACTCAAGACCCAAGAAGGAACATCTTTCCTTTGATAAAAAAACAGTGGAAAGCCGAAAACTGAGGATAGTAATAAATTATTTGGTTTAGTGATGGAAGGAGGGAGACAAGACTTTCAAGGGTTTGGTCTGCATTCTGAACTGTTCAGTATATTTTTAAGTGACCTGAAAAAGGGGATCGTGTAATGACAAGTTATTACGGGAATGGGGCTATGGCTAACTTTGAGGAATGGCAGAGATATGTTAAAACATAGTCTGACTGGTTAAAGAAAAGGCAGATAAAATTCAAGTAGATAAATATTGGGATCTCTTTTCTTCCATTAATTCATATATTACATGATGGTTTCCAAGTTGGTCCTTGCTACACAATGAGTTACTGTCTAACAAGGAGAAACACCAATCTGTCATTACAGATATAGTCACGGAAACACCAACTTAATGCTAAATAGCAGTCAAAGAAGGAAATAAAATGCTAGTAGCCATTAGGAAGAGAATGGAGAGCAAAGCAGAACATCAGGGCAGTGTTGCAGAAATCCATGGTTTGTCAGCATTCTGAATTCTGTGCAGGTTTCTGCTCTTCTCAACAGGATGAGGAAAGCGTGGAGAAAATTCAAAACCAGTCAGGGTAGCAACTGAAAAACCTTTCTTATCAGGAAGCGTGTTGCTTGTGCATTCCATAAGATGAAACCACAATATTTCACCCAGTGTTTAGTTTCTTACAAGTAGAAATTTAAACTACTGCTTCCAAAATAGGCCTAGTTTGATAGAATTTGCAATATGAATCCAATTAATGTTATTTTCCAAGCAGTTTTTCAGGATGCAGCTGAATCAGAGCTTGATGACATCAGCTGGCTAGGTTCCTGTGAACTGCAGTGGGCCTGGAATCAGGCATCCCAGAGCAAATTAAGAGAGGGTTTGGGTTCTTACATAACAAAGCAGCAAAAAATAAACATTGTGCAGTTTTGCCAAATGTCCATTGGATGCACTCTCTCTTAAAAAAACAATTCTTTATGCCTGCATCCCAATTTATAAGGGGGAAAAAAAATGGCCTTTTTAAAAACCTTCATCACCCTTCAGGTTGTTCTTATTATTACCAATATCTGGGTAAGATATTCTGGGAGAATCCAATAGTGAAACATGTAATAAAGAGCAAGATTGAGAAGGATTTCTGCTATTTCTTTGTGTAAGAAAACATGCAGCATCTTGAAATGCATATTACACAATACTATTTGTGTTAAACCAGTGCTAGTTACAATAAAGTTTTTGCAAATCTCAGCTACTCTTCATGTTATCATTTGCAAATAGGGTAGTTTCTCTATTTTTCTACTATTAGCAATTTAAACTTGTATTTCAATCACTGGCAGGAGATATTATTTTTAATAAGTATAAGCAGATGCCTTCCTTGCTTTTGGCAACTTTAATGTGAGGGAAAAACAAAAAGAGAAGATGATTTACTAATTAATGTTTTTGCCTGCTGAGGCTCCTTACCTTGAGCAAGCCCTGTTTGTCACAGTTGCGTAGCAAGCGTTTTGTCCTGAGGACTAATTGGCAGGCTAGATGGACTGTGACATTTAAAAATATGGAACAGAATTCAAGAAAGTAGAATGCAGCCAGAATTTTAGACACTTCTGTGCATTTAATATGAGGTAATCTCAGTGGTTTTTCATACTGTTTACAGCTTCTGGGTATTTTAAATTGCGAATGAATTCTGCAGGGTTTTTTTTTTAATTCTTTCCTTTTCTTTTTCTCCTTAGAGTAAACATCTGATTTAAAACCAAATCATTTCTTTTGGAAACTACTTTATATTTTTTTGAAATGGTGGTATCATGATGGAAAATCAGTTGTGGTTTCAATATACTCAACCCTTGAATGTTGTACTACATTTGGGGTATTTTTTTTCCTCGTCTTCCTTTAGTTTACTGAGAAATTTTATAATTGACTGTAGTGGGTTGATGCTGGCTGGATGCCAGGTACCCATCAAAGCCACTCACTCCCCTCCACAGCTGGACAGGGGAGAGAAAATAAAATGAAGGTTTCGTGAGCTGAGATAAGGACTGTGAGAGATTGCTCATCAAATACCATCATAGGCAAAACAGGCTAAAAGTAGAGATATTAGTTGAATTTATTGCTAACAAAATCAGAGCAGAAAAATTAGACCTTAAAAAACACCTTCCCCCCACCCCTCCCTCAAAAAACACCTTCTCCCTACCCCGCCCTCCTTCTGAGATCTACCTCCTCCCCCAGCGGCGCAGGGAGATGGAATGGGGGTTATGATCAGTTCATCACCCGTGGTTTTTGCTGCTGCTCAGGCAGAGGAGTTGATCCCCCGCTTCACCGTGAAGGTCCCTCCCACAGGAGACAGTTCTCTGTGGACTTCTCCAGCATGGCTCCATCTCACAAGTAGCAGCTCTCTGCAAACTGCTGCAGCGTGAGCCCCTCCCACGGGCCCACAGTCCTCCCAAAACTGCTGTGCCTTGGGTCTCTCTTCCATAGGGTGCAGTCCTCCAAGGACAGGCTGCTCCAGCCTGGAAGCAAGGGCCCCTTCTCTGCGCTGAGCCTCCCACCGGATCACAGCCTCCTGGGGCATCCACCCATTCTGGCATGGGCCACAGGCTGCAGGTGGATGCCTGCATCCCTGTGGACCTCCATGGGCTGCAGGGGCACAGCTGCTTCACCATGGTCTTCCCTGTGGGCTGCAGAGACATGTCCAGTTCCTGCCCCTCCTTCTGCACTGACCTTGGTGTCTGAGGAGTTGTTCTCACATGTTGTCACCCTGCTCTTCTCTGGCTGCAATTGCAGCTGTGTAACAACATTTTTTTTCTCTTATTCTTCTTTAATATGTTAACACAGAGGTGTTGCCACCATTTCTAATTGGCCCAGCCTTGACCAGTGGCACATACATCTTTGGGGCTACCATGCTCTGGTTCTGCTGGACATGGAAGAAACTTCTGGCAGCTCCTCACAGAAGCCACCACT
>VWZW01007347.1:2433519-2635091 GCA_013397115.1 Edolisoma coerulescens | reverse complement strand
TTGGCCATGCAAACCCAATACATTACCTGATACAGGACTGTATCAGTTTAAGAAGTGCACAGTATTTTATATGGTTTCCAGAGGAACTTATTGAGGAAACTTCATTGGGATGGCTAGATTCTGCCCTGCCTAGTATGGAGACTGTGATCTGAAGATGACATTACTCTTAGTCCATGGAACTGAAGTTCAGATGTTACTGTATTATAAATACTCTGCTCCCACTGACTCCATTGTGACTACTGATGTCATTCAAAATAATTGAACCTTATTTAATATTTGCTTAAAATTGTGCATTCCTTTTGCTTTATCTAGACTTGTCCTGCCACTCCCTTCGTTCTCCACAGCTTTTACATCTTTTCTTGTCTGCTATGTACGCTGTGCAGAATTAAAACTCCTGGTTACTTGGATTGTGACAGTGCCTGTAAAGCTCAGTCTGGACCTGCACTGTTGTACTGTGTGTAACAGAAGAGCATGCTATTTTTTCCCTTTGGGAATTCTCTGACAGTTGATCCTGGAGGTTACTTATCCCAGCAACTGTAGGTTAGGCACACATGTGACAGTTTTCCTATATGCTGCAATCCTGTTATGTTTTGTGATAGCACATTAATGACCAAGGAATATGAGCCCAGAATGCTTTGCCTTTAATGATGATATCGAGATCAAGTTTAATCCCTGGTAAAATAAATTTGAATTTGGAAAGAACAAATTTGGTGTTCTTTGTCCTTTAAGAAAGCTGAGCAAAAAAAAATAAGCAAACCCAAAGCAAACTAAACAAACCTGTTGTGCTAAGAATACACAAGCCCTGAATGGAGAAGGGATAGTTTGCTGAGCTGGGGCACAGACATTAAATCACTTGTGCTCTCTCCAAATATGGGCCTTCTCTTTTCAGAGTACTCCTAGTGAATGCAGTGAAACAAGTCTTTTATGGAATAGTTGCAAGTTCATGCAGTGATCGGCATAAAACTTGCTGGTAAAAGTGTAGCCATGCTTCCTGTTTACATTTTCCTATGCTGTTGGCATGTTTTGTTAGAGTATAATCAGTCCTTTTTATCTACAGATGCTAGCCCTTTCACTGTTTATAGTAATTAGAGAGCAAGTCTCTAAATTTACCTCATCAATGTCAAACAACATTGAATACCTATTGAGCTTTTAACATTATGTCTGTAAAACCTGCAATTGATGACTTTTAGGAAATATATGGGTTTTACTCTGTTTCTAAGTATTTAATTATTTGATCCTTGTTTAGAGTCAGTTATGAATAGTTACCCTGAATGACAAATTAAAAGAATATAAATCATGAATAGACCTCAGATGAAACTATTTTTTTAAAAATAAAATATTTGCTTAAAATTTAAAGTATAGGTGACATGTTGACAAGAAGGGAAAATTTTAATGCTTAGTAAAATGACGGGTTTCCAGTTACTAATAAGTGCTGGTATAGTAAATTTTTGCAAAATTTTGTCTGTGGAACTGTAATTTAGCTGGCTAGTATGCCCTGTTGCTTTGAAAACTAGCATTGCTAACACAAATTGTATCAGCATACTTACTAAGACTGCCTTATTTAGCAGGGATAACTCATACCCTGATCTGTAGCTATGATTTTGTGAAGTAACAGGGGCATGACAGAAACTATGTAACATTAGTCAGAAGTAAGAAGTGGGCCAAATTTGAAAAGTTTCCTTAAATTTATGTCTCCTCAAAATAGTATTTTAAAGCGTTATATGGGATCCTGGCATACCTCACCTAGCTGTGTGCTTCAGCATCTGGAATGCTGGGGATTCAACAAAGCTCTGTGATACAGACTGCAATGAAGACTGCTACAGATTTGTGGACATAGTTTTTCAGTTTTCTTGGCTATTTAAGGGCTGTTTAGCTAATAAAGGATTTTGCTGTCCTTTAATATATTTTAATTTTCACATTTTTTCTCCTACCAATTTTCAGTCTGTTGTTGCACCACTGCAATGAAAGGATTTTGAGATATGTTACTTGCTTTTAGGTTGACTTGGATGATAGTTTGTGTGCATTAACAGTAAATGAATATATTGCATATGTAATATTTGAATTCTCCACTACCCATGTCTTTGGTTTGGGGTTTTTTGGTGGATTTCCTGCTTACATTAGTTGGGAAATATGAAGGTGTATTTATTCAAGGTCCTAAATTCCTCTCAGACAATATTCAAAGTGTGTATAGTAAAACAAAATTGGCTTCATTTTTTAGTCATCTCTGGGCTTTGAATTGTATGGATTTTAAAATGTAATGTAACTTAGCAAAATCCACCAGGATCCATGGAAATATCAGTGACTTTTTGATCATCAGGCCTCTTGAATACTGTTTGTGAGGTGTGGGAATTTGCATATGGCAAACAAATGTTGTTCCTCTGGCCTATAACTGTGATGCATTCTGCTTTATCTTCGATGTCCATAGCACCACCCACATAGAACTGAATGTTCAAGGTCTTGAAGGCTTGATTTGTGTATTTAAACAGGGGTTTAACCTAGCTGAAAGCAAAGGGGCTATTGATAGGACTAATTACAATGATATATGTGCTAAAATAAATTTAAAATTTATTTTAAAATATGCTTGTACATTTTTTATTGGATTAATATCAAGAATCTTTGGTTCAGAGAAAAAAAAAATCTTGTTTGTGTTTTTTTACTGGCTACTAAAATTAGAAAGTCTTGGATTTCATAATGTGTTTTACCCATACGATTGATAACAATTTTTAATTAATTGAAGCAACGGGTAATATATTAGTTTATCTGTATTTGTGTTCTTGGTAAGAGCTATTTTACACTGTTCCTTCTTTTTTTTTATCCCTTTTCCTCTTGAACCACACCAGGTTCCCTTCTGATATGAAAGAAATATTTTTTATTAATTCCTTCATTAACTGCTGGAGTTTAGTAGGGCTGTCTTGGGTGAACTGAAGTTTGCTTCTTTCAGACACCTCCATTTTTCTGGGAAAAGTTATGAAACTGTGAAAGGCTTCTACTCTTCCAGAACAGGATACAGATGAAGAAAATCCTCTGCACAATTTTATGGGAAGACTTTTTATAGAAGAATGAGAAATTATATGTCTTAAAAAATTATTCAAAAGACTGATATAGCAAGTGCTTATATTATCTCAGAGATTACCTTGAATGCTTCTGTAGAATTTCAGTATGTTCTAACTGGAAGTTATATTTAGTGCCTTAGCATTTTCAGTGTCATTTAGAACATTAATAAATTTGGAAACTGTATCAATTGCTTCCCAGAAATTACAAAATTACTCTTTCATTTGAGGTTTCCAAGCACATAATGTTCTGAGAATAAATATCAGTATTTACTGATAACAAACCTGATAAGAGGCAACTTCAGTGGGCAAATAGGAGGAATAATGACATGATAGTGCTAGAGGTAAATGACTTAATCAAAATAATTTTTCAAGAACACCTTTGTTCAATTTGAAAAATGTGATTCATTCAAATAAAAAAACAGTTAAGTTACCAACCAGAGATGGTATCAGACTTTTTTTTCATCTGTAGTATTTTGCCACATGCAAATGGCATCTGATGATTACTGTGGCAAGATTGCTTTTTTCTTTAAGACAATTTCTTCTGAAACCATGCAGAATTTAGTTTAGAGTGTTTTTCCACATTTTGCCAGGAAATCTTAAATGACATGAATGGTTAATAGAAATTACATTTTGTTTCTAAACCTTCTACTTCTGCATTACACGTTTACATGTTTTGAAGGGATTTTTACCTCTGAATAGTGTAGCACTTTTTTAATCACTGGATTCGGTGTGCTTGAGTTTGCATTTTTATTTTTTGTTTTTGTAAATTGGAGTTTTATTTCTGATCCTTGAAGGGCTTGCTCTGAGTTTCAAATCAACAGCAAATGCTATGTGACTATGTTTTCTCCATCATCCTTTGAATACTGAAAATAACATTAGCTAATATGGTAGAGTCCTCTGCAGGAAGATCCCAGGCAGACTTTCAGGCAAGGACCATCTCTTGATAGTTGGATAGCCACATATCTTTCCTTCAGTAATTTGATTCTACTTGTTTATGAAATACTGTGGTGTCATAAAAATGGATACCAAAAGGGTTTTCAGGAGATCTCGTCCCTCCCAAAAATAATCTTAGGCCAATCTTGATAATGTTTTTTTTCCTAAAACCTTCCTTTTGGAGGTGCTTTGCAGACTCTCTTGATAGTCTTGTTTCAGTGCTTAACTATTCTTTCCTAACCATTCTTATTTTCATACCTAGTTAATTCCTGAGATGTTACTTTTTGAACATCAAAACACAGTTGCATAGGCAGCATCGGAAACTTACTGAAGCCTGGTATATAATATTTCTCCCTTCTTTGTTAAGAGTCATCTTATATAAAATGAAATGTGGAAACATCGATTAGTTTAATTATTGGGGAGTGGGGTGGTGGGGGTGCAGAGGGAGGGTGTTCTCACCCCCACATGCTGAACATCGTGTTATCTTTTATGCACCTCTAAAATTGTTTAGCATTGCCCAGTATTTTCCTGAGTGCCGCAGTCAGATTGTCTCACCTGTAAATTTGTCTATAGGTTGTTCCCTCTGACTTTACAGTATTAGATTTGCATTTCACAAATCCTTTGGGATTTCATTGGCCTTCCTTGAAGTATCAAAAAGACGTTCCTTTAGCTGATTCTTGAAGTACTCTAGATGAATTGATCCGTTCTGCTGAATGAAATATGTTTAACCTCTCTAAATGTATTTAGCTTTCTGATTCTGACCTGTGCTTCTGCAGGCAACTGTTCCTATGTTCTGGTGGAAATGAGTACACGGTGTTAAACAAAGGTGAGGTGCAGATGCAGAACAGGGAAGTGGCTGCTGCTTGGCCTGCATGATATGAATGACTGGTTCTACCGGTGTTCTTCACCTAAACTGGAGATTTGTGAGATGTGGCAGAATGTTTCAAAATCTGGTTTTTATATATTGCAGATCTCTTTTGACTGTCTTTGGAATTGTTTAACTTCCTGTGCAATACAGAAACTATGTTTCACTGAAGTAGGAAGAAATACATGGGGCAAGTTTAATCCCAATAGCCCTATACAATTATGAGGCTATAGTGCCAATACTCTAAAGCTCAAAGCAAATTAGTTGCAAGACTGCCTACTCAGTTTTTGCCTTGAATGCTGCCCTTTCGTCCCAGAATCAGATGCTTTTATTGAAGCAATTGGCTGTGAAATAGTTAATAAATAATTGCTATTTATTTATATAAATAACTGTGGAACCCCAAAGATGCAGAAAAGCATTTCACACTCCTCAGGATGTGGAACTGTATTTAGAGACAAAGCCTAAACCAATTCAGAGATGTGCATGTTAACAAATGTAATTCCTGAGTTAATGTATTCTTTCTGAATGTTCATTTTGTGACTCTGTGGGTAACAGCATCTTGTACTGTTTTTGATAACACAGATTCTGTAGTCTTTAAGACATCTAACCCTGAAACACATCCTAAACCTGAGACTAGCAGGTGATGCAGACTGATATTCTGCCAGTTCAACTGTTATTGATTACATGGACTAAATCAGTACACCTCCAGATAAATCCATGGTTAATCAAAACCGTGAAAATCCTTCACAGGTTTTCCTTCTCTTATCTCAGAAATGTTATATTTAAAGCTAAAAAACAATCAAATATAGATGACAAGTATGCTTAAAGGTATGGAATAATTACTTGCTATCAGCCCACTGTTAAATTTTGCCAAAGTGGTTTTCCACTACTTCTTTGTCATGGTGAGAATTTGTGCTCATGAATTACAGAACAGCAGAGCTTATTGGTTACAGCAGGTACAGATCAAATGCTAGCACTTTGTTTCTGTTGCTCAGACTGTGATGTCGAAGTGTAATGTATTAGAAGCACTAATCTTTCTCATGGGATAGGTGTTGACTTTCTCTTGGCCCCAGATAAGAAATAGTAGAATTTTGTTTAGTGTGAAAACAAACTTATGTATAAAGATAGTATTAAAAATCTGCTTTCTAGAATGCTGGTGTTAAAAAAAAAATCTGCTGTACCCATCTGCCTAGAATGTGTCTCATGCTTACCTTAGAATAAGAAGGAAATTCAGAACACCTCTCCAGTACCTTCTGTTGGAAACTCACTTTACTTTCATTTACTAATTGGAATAATATGACCTGAAGATATTAGAACTTTTCTCCTTTCTGAAAGAACAACCCCCCCAAAAAACCCCAACAAAAACCCAACAAAAATAAGCTATTGATTTGTACTGATTAGATTCAGGAAGTTTTTATTCATTGCTTTCTTTAAAGAATTTTACAAGTCAACAGAGATTAAGAGTAGGGAAGTGCTTGTGGCGATGTAAACCTGTAGCTCTTTCTGTCATAGATGAACATTTTATTTAAAAATTCCTCAGGTGGCAGCAGAATGAAAAATACAGTTTTTATGGGAAAGAAATAACAGTGGAAATAATTACATAATAATTATATAAACAGATTCTGCACTGTGTATTTTCGTGCAGGAAATACAAAGATACATAGGTGGTGACTTAGTTCATGAGGCATTATGTAGGAGGAAAAACTATGTTCTTAGAACTAAGAAATGTGTGAAAATGCCTTTGGCTGTGCTTATACTGGGGATAGTGCCACATGTAAAAGTTGCAGTAGTAAGCATATTTGATCATGTGTAAAAATTGTCTTCTGTTTCACGCATTTTTTCAGAAATACAGTTGATTTGTCTCTACTGCATCCATACTAAACTATTCTTTGAATACCAACCTGCCCTCAGGGGTTGGAGAGCTTTAGGCATTGTGAAGGAAGTCCTTAACATAAACTCAAGAACAATCCTATGAGGACATGGGGCAGGATGAGCATACCAAGTGTGGCCTTGTCCCTGCCACGTGTTCCATCTGACCCTATGCCATCTGTAGCCAAGCCCCTGACTTGTTCCCCAAGATACAGCTTGAAAATCTTATATCCTTACCTAAGATTTTTTTAGGATTAACTAAAACCTGGAAATAAAACTTCGTTGGATCACAAATTATGTGGCAAGGAGATGAATGCTCAAAATATTTAACAACTTCAAGTGTGAAATTAATTTTCAAACTGGCTCTTGTACAATAAGCAATTAAATATGGAAATTGATCAATAGAAAACAAAATTAAGTTAGATAATTAGAGTGGACCTTAAGAATTACCTTGATTTTCCTGATTGTCATGAAAAAAAGAAAACAAAACTGGTCAGGATAGATTTAGAAAGTACATGAACTACTTTGGTAGTTTGTATTAATAGAGCCACATATGTTGTCTGATGGGTAAAACTGCTTTTAAAATAAGTGCTGTAGAAGTGTTAGCCATTGATAAATTGAAATCACTTTTTCTTTAGCCAATTTAATACCTCCCACGCTGAGTGTAAGGAGTTTATCTCTTAACATAATCTTAAAAGATTGTGTTTGAAAAGAGATATAATTTGCACACAAATACTCAGCTTTCCTAACAGATGTTTAGTGGAAGAGAAAGATGCTACCTGTATGACAGAATGATTTGTATGATACTAATTGGAGGCTTAATTTTGCGAGACAGACAAAAGGATGCTCAGAAAATGTGGAGAAAGTTGGATGTGAAGGACAGCTGTGCTTACATGCTGGAAGAATCTTCACAGATGTGAATTTATGAAACCCGGTTTTATGGCAGCAAACCAAAGATGCTATGACTCATACAAATTGAAATCTGCTTTACTTATTCATCACTTTAACAGGTTTTTTTTTGGACATGCGCATTAGCTAACAAAAACATGGACTATATCTGGTCACAGTGAGTTATTGGAGCTTTTTCTGAAAAAATGCTGCCTATTTTGCCATAGAAATGCAAAACTAGGGTGGGTTACTGAAATTTTAAAATCTGTAGAATATAAGAAAGGTCTTTAGGAGTAGTCACTTTTCATAATGCACTACAAATACTTTTTCAATATCAAGCACCAGTTGGAAAATACAATATTAGTATATACTCAAACCTCCCATCTGAATATTCAGATGATCTATGATTATGTAACTGGACCATGCTACAGTCTACCTGTTAAAAAAAGTTCTCTTAAATTTCGTTATGGTTTTTAACTGTGTTTATTTAAGCTTTCAAATATGTTGAAAAGTACTTGAAAATCATGGAATTATAGAATAATATGGCTTCTGACTTCATGCTGAACCGTTTCTTTTACTGGGCAGTGGTGGACCTCAGCTGTCTAGTGACAGAGGATTGATGCAGCACTTCGTAAGTTACATTGAAAAAGAAAAAAAAGTTGTATTAGTATATTGCTGGATAGACACATTTATTAGAGGTCTGCACCAGTCATTTTAAA
Organism: Edolisoma coerulescens; assembly: GCA_013397115.1. Taxonomy (NCBI): domain Eukaryota; kingdom Metazoa; phylum Chordata; class Aves; order Passeriformes; family Campephagidae; genus Edolisoma; species Edolisoma coerulescens. The sequence continues at coordinate 2,626,764 of VWZW01007347.1, read as the reverse complement.
TAGCTTCACAATTTGATTGTGCATCTAATTCCCTAGTCTTGGAATATAACCCATTAAAGTCCTCAATCCAAATATCTGCAGACTCAAATAAAGTTACATTTGATTTTGGTGCCAGTAAATTCTGGAAAAACCCCAGCCCATATCTCATTTACATGTCCTTGTATTTTAGGTAAAAGCTAAATAGTGTAAGTTGCTTCTATTTTTAAAATTCTTATAGGGTTCAAGAGCTAACAAATTGCTTTCCTGGTTTTGACTAAAAGAATCACACTTCAAGAATAATATGTATTTTATTGACTTGTCTTCATAAATTTTTATTTCTGCTAATTTTGAACTCAGACTTTTCTGATCTTCCCCTTGCCCATGCAAAAAGATCAGTTCTGTTTAGTTTGTTCTTATCAGGTGTAAGGGACTAAACTTGTGTTATTTCCTAGAAGTGCATATGTTTATTAACATATTCTATTCAAACATGATACCTAGAGTAAAAAGCTGTAGGAACTGCCATCCCCCAGCCTTATAAAGCAGTCTCATCTCCATATGTTAGTCTTATTGATGAGGAAATTTTCTTCAATGTCTGGAGCTTCACGAGTACTGAGTGCCAGCACAGGGAATGAATAATAGCTAAGCTATGTCTTTTTCTCAAATTAGTTTCTCCTATTAGCCACTGGTTCTCCTAAGCTTTGCAAGAATTTAATGTTAGGAATTTTACCATTGGGTAGAATGGGCTGAAATTGTCCCTCGGATGTAGGAACTAACAGGACTGGATGAAAGGGCACAAAAATATCAAATGCATGATATTAAATTCATAACCTTGATGTTTTTTGGAAACCAGCTACAACCTCTCTCCCTTGCTGTCAAAGTTAAGAGAAGCAGTCTAAAGCAGTTCCTTCACTCTTTTCCTCGGACTCTGAAGCGGCACTTCTGTTCTCTGCTACCAGTAAAGTGTCTTATGGATTCCCACTGGCTGAAGGGCAGAACTGGGACATACCTTTGACTCTCAAGCAAGCATTCAGTTTTAAAATTAAGCCATCTTCTTTTTAGTAATTGCTGTTATTTAGCTCCCGTGACTCACCTTTCTTCCTTTACCCCATCTCTCTGTGGACCTACGGGCCATCATTCTCGATTCTCTTCTTCAGTGATAAAGTCACAGAATAATTTTGTTTGTGATATGATTTTAACTACAATTAGTATGCCAGATTGTTAATGTTTTTCTATTTGAAACTAAATCTTCTTGTGTTCAAACTAAATCTGTTTGTCTAGCCTACATGTTCAGCTGGAAGTTTAACTAGGAAACAGATTTTTCTTCTAAGCCTTTTTACAAAAATTTTATTGGCTTCTGGAGACCTCAGGCTGACAAATACAAACATCTTCAGTTCAGACTGAGTGAATCTGTCCATGTATTCTTGCACAATATTTCCTTTATTACTTTTCCTCTCCAGCTGTGCAGCACTAATCCAGACTTTGCCAAATTATTTCTGCTATTAAAATACTTTCCCCTCTGTTTTGGAAAAGTGCAATCTAGTCCCGCTCATACTTTTCAAATGCTTCTTTTAATTCTGCCTGTTACTTTCACTATGGATATTTTTTTCTGCATTCACCTCTCACAGTTCTTCAAATGTCTCACGTTTACAAACCCTTTGGTCTCCAAGTTTCAAAGTAGTTCATGTTAGGGTCTTTCCTTCACAGCAAGGTGTTGCTACATTTTCCTGGCTGGTTAGTGGTGACAGGTCTTTTTCCTCTTTTAATAAATTTCAAAATGAGTGCTTGTTTGGAAGAACTTATTTAATGCTCAGTTAATATTTGGGCACTCAGATTCCCGGCATCATCTTTAGCTTTTTATGCACTGTTTTGCCTGTGCTTATCCACTCATTTAACATCTGTAACGTCTCTTCCTTTGATGCTGTGTCACTCTGGGTTTTTCACTTGGGTACTAACTCAAAAATGCCATGGGTCTGTAATTTTGTCTTGCTTAGGCTGTTCAGTTTGAAATACGCACCGAATTTTTCTAAACAGTTTGTGTTCCTCATTTCATAGTATTCCAAATACGTTTTGAAAACTAGATTATCTAATGTTTAATATTTTTACACAAAAAAATGCTAATTGTGAAAAATTTCATATCACAGGCTTCCTTAGTAGTAGATTTAATCATTTAACTAGAAACAGCAAATATCACTCACAGTGTTTGAAAACGTATTAACCTCCATGTTATAGAAGTTTTAGTGGGTATATGTCTGATTATTTTCTTTTTGCTGTGATTGCTAATGAAGCAGAAATAAAAGTCTTGGACAAGAACAGGAAAAGGTGCATATCCACAATGATGGATACTGTCTTATCAAAAAGCTAAATGCAGCAGTTTTTTGGCTCTTGACAAACAAGAAATGTATTTTCCAAATCAATAGTTATCATTAGACATGGACATAACATTAGAAGTTCAGATAAGTTTAAGGAAAACATAAAGGTGATTGAGTGCCACTGTTGTTTGTTCTCCTCACTTCTAATTCCTAACTGTAGCAATTTGTAGACAGGTTCCACTCATGAAAGTGTATTCATGAATAAAGTAAGGTGAAACATAGCATTCTAGAAAGAAATTTTAAACTTCTGGGGAAAGAAAAAGAAATACAGTTCTTGACAAGAAACTGAAGAGATCTGTAAACAGTGCAGTTCTCAGTTCTCTTACTGACACAGGAAAAGTGAATGGCTGTGTTTATATTTCAGCATATTACTGTAGCACAAAGTTCTGTCTTTTTACTAACCACATTATTTTGAAAATCAACTAGCAGAATATTGACAAAGCTTCACATCAAAATCTGCACTAAGAAGTTGGTAAAGATGTTTGAACATCAGTCCAATTAAACCTAGAGCAAGTGACAGGCTTACTGTCACCTTTTCTTAGGATTAAACTAGACGTGAACAAACATTGCTGTGTTTATATAAATAAACTGGCTTTTGTTCTTGTGCAACACTTCCGTATTCTCAGTAGCATATACATCTCCTGCAGTTCTATTTCCCCATTTCAGTTGGAAAAAATAATACCTTTTGTCATTACAGCACTAATAAAAACAGCTCTAACAAGTTAGTGAAGAAGTTTCTCTGGAGCTGGCATTAACAGTGACTTTGCGAGGAATTTTTCTTAGGAATGACAATACATGATAGGAAAGGATTTCTAGCACAAACTATACAAAGGTTTTGAGAGAGAGAGGGTTTAGTACACAACCCCAGACTAAAAACTGCTGATTTGTTGCCAGATTACACAGTGATATAGAAATATTTTGCATGCGTGTTATCAGACTGCAGGCATCAAAGGAGTTTAAGTTTGCTGAAATGCTGTACCAAGATCTGCTCGTAGCAGTTACTAATTACTGCTGGTTTTGCTTGTGGGATATACCCTGCAACTTTCTGTAAGCTCTATGTCTCATATGAAGTGAAATTTAAGGTCTTGATGTTTTCCTGAGGATACACCATCAGTGTGCTTTTCATAGTCAATCAGTGCTTTTTTCCCTTAAGCTTCAAGGCATTGAAAAGAAAATTTGTGTAATCACTCAAGTAACAAAGAGCTTCAGTCTCAAACAAATTGTAAGAAAGGAGACAAGGAGTCTTTATTAAATATGCAGGAAAAAAAAAAAACCCAGCAGATAAATTAGTAGCATTTTGTATGAATTAAGTTTGTTTAATGAACTGGATTTCTTTTATGTTGGGAAGTAAATGAATGAATACATCTATATTTTTCCTCCCTGTTTTTTCTTGAAGTAAAATCCAGCTTGCCTGCCTCAAGAAGTGCTTCCCAACTGACATTTTCCAAACTTTATAATTGATCTAATGCTATTCTAGTTAAGTCCCCATGGTAACCTTTTCAAAGTCTTGAAGTAGAACAGCAGCAAGATTGAGCTATCATTGACATGGTAAAGTTCTTCAGGCCCTTCAGCATCAAGGAAAAAGCACTATATAAAAATGTTAGTGGCATGATTTTCATTACCTTTTTTACATAGAACAAGTGGTTTGGTTTTGTACGGATTCTAGGCATTGGATGTGGACAGAAGAGAAAATCAATACTACATTTAACATTTTTTTGAAGTTTGAAGCGAGTTAAAAAAATATTCTTCTTTTTTTAGGATAAACAGCTGTGCGAGAAATAAGAAAAAAATTGTCTAAGTAAAAGTGCAAATTTTTTTTAGAGCTCCTGCAGGCATAAAACTAAAACTATCTCCCATTCATTAACATCTGTTTAATGTTTTGTTACTCAGAGTTCATCAGTAAACAGATTTTTCACTGTATTGTGCATTTTTAAAATGTTTACTATTGTTTAATTAGGTTTATCTTACATCAATGAAGAGGTGAAAGCTTAAATAATGTGTGTTACTTATGCTACAGCACACAATTCTCCCTCTACTTAAAAGGAACTATTATTTAAACCAAGCAATGCTATTTACAAAACATCTTAGCTTTTTCTACAAAAATGTAACAGTTTTAACTGTAAGTTCATAATGTTCCACTAGATAATAACACAACACTTGCAGGAATAACAAAAGGATTTAAGCTATTAGCTGTAGGCAACACCACAGAATTTTTAATGCTACCACTTGCAAGCGTTCTGAAATTACTGAGTAGACCACTGGGGTTTTGCAGGTTTCCAAGCTGATGGCATTCAATTCCAGTGTAATTGACCCTGTGTTGAGCAGTGTCTTGGCCTAGATGATCTCCAGAAGTCCCTTCTGATCTCACTGGTGCTGTTTCTGTGTCATACAAGTGAGCAACAACCAAGTGAAGGTTCAATGTGCTAGCAAGGTCCTTTGGTCTGCTGCTTCAAGGAAAGGCATGGAAGGAGAGGCAGTGGACTAACTCTGTGTTAAGGAATATTTTGACTGTCTAGAGCTTTATGATGATGTGCTTAGGTGTCTATTGGGTAAGACTCAGGAGGAATGGTCAGATACCATGGTCAGGGTCTGCTATAGACCACTCAACCAGGTGGACAGGCAGATGAAATGCTCTGTAAGCATCTGGGAGAAGCCTCACAATTGCTGGTCCTTGTTCTCTTGGGGAACTTCAGCTTACCAGATGTCTGCTGGAAATAGCACACAGCAGAGAGCAAACAGTCTAGGACATTGCTGGGGCACGTGAGAGATAGCTTCCTGACACCGTTGATGAGAGAGACAGCTAGGAAGGACACCCTGCTGCATCTGCTGCCTGTGAACAGAGAACCGGCTGATGATGTGATGGCTGGAGGCAGTCTTGGGCACAGTGATCACAAAATGATAGATTTAATTCTTGGAGAATGAGAGAGCAGGGTCAGCAGAAGCTGGACTTCCAGAGGGCACACTTTGGCCTCTTTAGGAGACTGGTTGAGAGAGTTCCTTGGGAGACAGTCCTGAAGGGCAAAGGAATCCAGAAAGGCTGGACGTTCTTCAAGAAGGAAATCTCAAAGGCATTGGAGCAGGCCATCCTCTGATAATAAAAAGGTGTTCCTATAAATACATTGGCAACACAATTAGGGGTAAAGAGACTCTCCGGGAAACACAGTGACAAAGGCTGAGGTGCTTAATGCCGTCTTTGCTTCAGTCTTTAATAGAAAGACCAGGTGTTCTGGGGGTACCAAGCCCCATGAGGTGGAAGACAGGGACAGGGTGCAGAATGAGGCCCCCACAATCCAGGAGGAAATGGTTCCCTGCCTGCTACACCACTTAGACCTGCACAAGTCTGTGGCACAGGATGGGATCCACCCAAGAATACTGAGGGCTCTGGCAGATGTGCTCACTGAGCCTCTTTCCATCGCTGACCGGCAGTCCTGGCTAACTGGAGAGGTGCCATGTGACTGGAAGAGACACCCATCCGCAGGAAGGGCTGGAAAGAGCATTCAGGAAAGTACAGGCCTGTCAGCCTCCCCTCAGTGCCAGACAAAGTCATGGAGCAGATGATCTTGAGTACTGTCATGTGGCACATGCAGGATAACCAGGGTATCAGGCCCAGCCAGAATGGTTTTATGAAAGGCAAGTCCTACTTGACCAACCTGATCTCCTTCTATGAAAGGGTGACTTGCTTAGTGGAGGAGGGAAAGGCTGTGGATGTTTTCTTTAGGAAGACTTTAGGGTCTGGAAGTCAAGTAGGAGTTGTCAGAGGAAGAACGTTTCCATACTTAGCAAATCCCTTTGGAGGAGGGGTAATTTGCAGTGACTTAGCATATTGGTATGTCATCCCTGAGGTGGAGTCTTAGACTGTTCGGTTTTTTATTATTGACATCCACATTTAAAACAATGGTTTTCTGCCACTTCAAAAAAGCTCCCACCCACCCAACCAAAGAAAAATGAAGTAGGCATGAGCGGGACACTGAGACAGCTCTAAGACAAGATCTCTGGTTGACGTGTTGTTACAGATGTGTCACAGAATCTGAGGTAATACAAGCTGGCTGCAGAGTGGCTTCTGTCTGCTAAAACAAAGTCATAAAAGGAGAAAAAGGTCCATAAAATGACAAATGTTTTCTTCCTACCCTTACATTGTGCAGTTCCCCTCTGGAGTGTACCTCAGTTGGCATAAAAGCAGTAACTTTATTTCGGACCTATCTTCTTTCTCTTAAGCTCAAACTTGTGTTTCATAGTCACCACACCACATCTAACCTGATTCACACTGACAGCTAATGGAGCAGAAATCTTATCTCTGAGAAATGCTGCTTATGTAAGTAAAAATCTTACTAAAGGTGCTTTCTGTGAATTAAGTCCAGAGTATTAGGTAAATCATAGAGGTTACTTAAGAATTTCTCTTTAAGTTTTTAGTTTATTAACCACATGTTCTTTCACAAAATTAATGGGTATTCTGAGCGAATTAGATAAGAAACTAGTACTAAGCAAGTGTTGCAGGATTTTAGAAGTATTTTCTAATGGAAGCATAGGAATAAAAGTATGGAAGTCTTCACACTTTAAAGTATCAAGAAAAATATTATGAGTATATAGTTCTCAAGAAAAAACACATAGTTACTTTCTTCAAAGGAAGAAGAAAAAAGATATGTCTGGCTTCAAGATGATGGACTGTTCAGTTACCTGCTCCTGTTTGATCAGAATATTGTGTATGAGTTTATTTAGAACTTTGCTGATACATGTTAAATATGTGCAGCTGTTGGGGTGTTTTGTGCATTTTTTTCTTAAAAAATCCTGACTTCTGTTCTTAGAGAGTACCTTACATGTACTTTTGACCACAGTTAAAATAACAGTACTTTAAAAAGAGGAGTGTATTGCCTTTGCTTTTAAAATGTAATTCTTGTTACTTATACTATAGTATATTTTTTCTTAAAAGGACCATTGGTGCTAGCATTTTAAAACAGTTTCATTTTTTCATAGTGTGACCAAAAAAACCCCAAAGCCAAAGGAGGTGGTGAGGGGCTAGTATTTCCTTTCTTTGTAAAGTGAAATAATCAGATATAATCAGAGAGCTATGTACGTTGTTGGGTCTTTTTTTTTCTATATTAAACATACTCTTTATGTTACGGAACTGCTACTAAAATGAAAAAGGCAGGTAATTTAGGGATTTTCCTAAATTTAGGGAATTTTTTTCCAAGCCATTAAGATTCTCTCACATTAGGATTTCTAAGCCAGCCCCATCCTTGGCTGCTTTTTTCTTCATTGTCTTGTTGCCTCAAACAGCTTGTAAGTAAAGACCAAAGTGTTGCAGAGGAAACTTTTAAATGAGTCTGAGGGATGGATGTGTTACCTGAACCTCCTGCCATTTCTATCCTATTGTAATTATTCAAGTTTTTCTAATGTGCATAATTTCCATTTGGAGACTGTTGGTGTTAAAACTCACCAGCCACTCAGCAGTGCGTAGCAGGTTTATGAGGTGTTCCGTGTTGTGCTTTGAAATGCCTTTTTCAAGATACTCTGTTCTTCATTGTCCTGTGTTACTTATTCCCGTGCCTAATACCTGCTCCAAGACACTCCAGATGCTTCTGTTTCAAAACGTTCTTGAGTTTTCCTGGCTTGTTTTGATTTTGTTTTGTTTTGTTTTCCTTTTATAGAGGGGAAGATTCTGCTGTGATATCTTTTTGGATATTGCTATTTAATCAGCCCTCTCCAACTTCCTAGCTGCACTGTGATAGGGCAGATGTGTGTTGAAAGCTTCAACAACCTGTTGTCTTCACCCCATAAAGGTGATCTGCAAAGAGGGGTGGAACATGGGGAACATGGTTTTCCTTTTTATGAAAAAGAGCAAGAGCAGATTCTGTCAGGCAGCGGGGAAAAGAAAAGAAAATGCTATTTGGATTATTGCAGTAAGGTAATAGTCCTGCAGTAAAAATGGTGATTTCTGATGTGTCCTTGAGAAGGGTGATAATCAGATTCATGAGGACAGTGATTGATGTGAGCTGGGTGATTGCTCCCCACACTTAGACATCCTGCTCCTGGCTACCTGTAGATTCAAGTCAGTATGGCTGTGTCGTTCATGCTTACTGTACTGTTGTGACATGTCAACTTCCTGAAAAAAACCAAGACAACTTTCCAACAGAACCAGGGGAATTTCACTTGGATTTTTTATGTAGGGATGCCTCACCTTTGGGATGAAGACTACTGGTAATAATGTAAATAGGTAGTGGCGCCTCTTGGCCTCCAGTATTGACGGCAGCTTTTGGTGAGCAGTGATTAATCTCATGGCTCAAGGAATAATCAAGAAAGAGTATTAATGAAAAAAATAGCTTGTAAACTTTTCTGTCAGTGGGTTGTGGAGTCAGCCGCAGCTTGGACTGCTCTGAGTCAGTGCTTCCGTAGCACTTATCTCACCAAATCCTCTTCACATGGGAGCTGTTTGTTCTTAGCAGAACAGATAATCTACAGTCCTAAGCCTCTTTTTCTTCCTTTCAAAGTAACTATACAATTTGTCCTCAATTTATACAGGAGATTAACTTAGATCCAAATACCAATGCCTGTCTGCAACACTCACTTTGTTGATAAGGCCTAATGATTCCTCAATTCAGTAAAAGAGCCACAAACCATAGTATGAGTCTCTGGCTAAAGGAAAATACTACAAGAGATTGAAGAGGACTCTAGTTTTTATCTTAGGAGCATACTTATAAGCCTCATTTATTTCTTTTGCACCATTCCTGTGTCCAAATGAAGAAATCCATATTTCATTCTTCTTGCAGAAACAAAAGGGAAGGGAAAAAAAAGCAGAAACAAATCTTACTTTCAGAGTAATTGTAGGTGAATAAGATATACTCAAATTATCTACTTAATAATGATCTAAGAAGACCATAATGAATTTTAAAATGTATTTTCATGTTTCAATAACACAGACTTATAACAGCTACAAGATTTTTTAAGCTCGATGTAAAAAAGTGTCAACCTTTCAGTCCTGATTTCTTGCCATCTGTGCATTAATGAGAAAGATAATTTTGATAGGAAGAATGTATTAACTATTTGTCTTTCCATGCAACACACCTTGTTGTCGTAGCTATCATGGATTTTGGCTAAAAAACAATATCCAAAATCTGTCTAAAACACACTGATACCTCAAAGTACCAATAACAAGCTTCATATGGTTATATATGTCACTTTATATCAGCTTGATTTCATTGTACTGATTAAACATTACATTTGCGTTACTGCAGAGAATCACAGTAGTCTTTAAACCTGACCCTCGCAAGTATCTAAAAGGATTTTGCGATGTACCATGAATGTCTTTGTATGACACTGAACTATAATACATTGTGAATACCCACTCTACATACATAAGGAATTTTTAAGCTTTATAGCCCCATCAGGCCATATGTCCTTTTTTATGTCAAAGGTAATTTGTTACATGTGGCATCAGACTTTCACTGCTTTGGTGCCAGTAAATAAAACACTTAGATAGGTCTACAAGAAGCCTGCTTTGTTTCTATTTTTGTATTTAAAATGGCAAACAGACAACTCTCCACGATCTTTAATGAAGATAACACTCCTTAGCAGCTGCTTGTGCATCTCTCATCTCATACCATTTCTGCCTTGGCAGGTTTGCAGGTAAGGTTTAGGTTGAGTGCTTTGGAAGCATTTCCAGCTGTGGCAGCAGAAGTCACCTTTTTCTCCATGGGCAGAATATCTAAAAGCTTTTACATGCAGAGCTCTTCCCATATTTCTGTACTCTGGAGAGATCTGCTTTAAGCAGATCAGCTACAAAGCTTCTCATTGCCTCCTCCCTTTCTGTGCAGTGGGAGAAGACGGAGATAACCTCCTGCTCCTCTGATGACTCTCCCTAAGCCGAAGGGACTGCTGCACTAAGCAAACATTGGTAGCCACTGGCAGCTGTCAGTGTGGCTTTTCTGATGTCTGTAAGCGAGCAACCTTGCTGACAGCAGTCACTTGTTCTTTGGTGATGGGCAATGCCAAATTCATGCAGAGGTCTATGTATTTTGTGTAGTTTTTGTTGAGCTTTCATGTAGGTTTTCTCTGAGCATATGATGGCAAATAAAATTGTCTAGCGAATGACTAAGAGCTCAATAGCCTGGTTATGTGTAGGCATTTCAACTAAAACGGTAAAAGTAATAAAATCAAGCTGAGTATTTTCCCCCAATGCATTTTAGGTATCATAATTCATGGTAGATATGACAAATTGGGCTATTAGCTTCATATCCCAAAGCTTCAAGAAATATTTCGCATGTGTTGAAACTAAGCTTATGTGCAGATCATTTAGGCTTAATTACTCTTCCTACAGCCCAGAACTTCGTCTTCTCTAGGACTCACAGAAGACTATGTAATCACATCTTAGAGTGCTGCAGATTTTGTTTAATATCAACAACAAAAAAAGAAGCAGATATGTGTTGATCCTTAGGCTTATGTATATGAACTGTAATTTCTAAAGTAGAGTTGCACCAGTAGCTTTTTCCATCAAATCTGTTCCATTCTAATTATAAACTGATGTTACTTCCTTTTGATTTATGAAATCTCTCCATTTATGATTGTATCACCCAAACTTCTGAAAAGCTTAAAATGCCTTTTGAATTGAAAAGGCTATTTTGACTCTGTTTTGAAAAGCTCTCTGAAATTCATTGTTGAAAAATAGTGTTTAATCCTGACTCCTATATGTCCAGAGAATGTTGGACAAAAACTCGGTACTGCCAAAAAGCAGTAGAGCAGTAGGCTGGAAAAAACCAACTATGGAGTTGTCAGCTATGCCTCACTGTTTTCAGTTAGCCTTTCATCTTTTGAGCTGAGGCAAAAATAGTACAACGTTGTGTTAGTGTCTGAAAGGGAGAGCATGAGGGCAGCTAGGCAGTGCAGTGCTGGCAACCCTGATTTTGGCTTTGCCTGGTGTTTTTAATGATTAAATGACAATTTATGTTATTGCCGTTTACCAGTTTTTTAATATCTATGCAATGATAATATGATTATTATATTATGCAATTGTGTGTAAGTAGATTATAACCAAATAACAATAATAAATGCCTTGTTTGTGAAAGAAAACACAGCCCTATTACAGCTTTGCACTATTCAATTTATACTTGGCTCAGCCTAAGAGATTTTTAACTGTTCATTGTTTGTATTTTGGATGTTCCTTCATCTTCTTCAGAGGTGAACATGGTGTTTCTGAGTCCTAAAATGCAAAGAGAGAAAAATTGAAAAGCAGAGTGGACAATTTATAATTTCATTCACACTATATTGGTGTCTTTCAGATGGCAATATAATCTGGAATAAATTAGACGTCATTTATTTGTTTGAAATGTGTGTAAGTGAAATTTCATAACAATTCACAAAGAGAACAATTTGCTGAAAAAGACTTTTTTTCTGCATAATAAGGATCAACAGAATGGGAATATTAACATGAAAAAATTGAGTTCTTAGTAGAATTTTGAAGGGACCTTCTATCATGGCCTTTTCAATTTCTATCACTTTTGTATCTACCTTAAAACAAAGTCTGCAATATTTCATGCATATTTTCTTGTTAATGGACCATGTATAGAGTATGTGCTAAGTTTAAAGTATATTTGCACTTAAGATAATACAAAAAACAGAGTAGTGCTGTTTGTCTGTCCTTTGCTGTGCTTTGTAGTGCTGGAAAAACAGTACCATAAATATAGCAGGAAAGCCTTGCTCATTGCTGGTGTTCTCAAGCATTCTTTCTGAGATTTGTAAAAGGAGTTTCTGTGCTTGTTTTCTGTGACAGGTTTACCTTTTATGATTTGTACCACCACTCTGCCAAACCTTGGCAAAACACCCTGCTTAATGCTTCTTCATCTGCTTGCACAGTATGCATGCAGACAATACATAAATGTGCAGTTCACATGACTACATGAAAGGTGCTGTAAAACTCAGTGCAGAAGCATTACAAATACCAAAGGCATGCATATGCTGAATTAGATAGGAATCATTGAGATAAGCAATTTAAAGGAATTAAACCATGACATAGGCTTTCCTGCCTCAACTGCATCACCTTCAGCACAAAATCTGCCACTAATCCTTTTCGTCATAAGCACAGCAGTTGCTGTATTCTAGTGAAGCGATGGCTCGGTGCTTTTGTAACATATCAGCCCTTGAATCTGTGATGATTTTCGTGGACCAATCAAACAGTGATCACTAGTAACCCTCCTCCCCCACCCCTAAATTACTGATATAGATGCAAATTTATTATACCTTTTAAATATTTCAGTTTGCATCCTCTAAGATAATCTTGCACCAAAACCATGGTGATATTCTCAATTAGCTTAATTGGTGTAGGTTCACAGCAGTGAAGAAACTCTGGAGACAAAACAATAGAAAACAGTATAAATATCTAAAGATTTGTCACAATACTCCGAATACTCCAGATGACACTATCTTTGCTTTGTCACTGAGCTGATGGAATTACCATGCAAATCACATTAAATTGAACGGCCTTCATGGATGTTTTTCAAAAGCCTCACTGAGCTTTCTAACTCAGTTAAATATCAGCGCTGCTTTCGTGCGTAGATCAGGTACCTCACAGCTCTGACCTCTGACCACACATTGGCTCAGTCTGAGCTTACAAAAATTCACTCTTGGGGGAACCATTTGACCATAAAAACAAAGAAAATTAGGCAAGTAGAGGAAAGTTTTGCAAATGTGGTGCTCTGCTGCTGAGTGCTGTCTTTGGAGAGAAATACTTCGTGCAGATGTGAATGGTTTTCTAGACTCTTCCATTGTGCAAGGGAAAGAGGACGGGCTAAATGTCAGGGTTTGTCTGTTGTGAATCCCTCTTTTCAGTTTTGATATGAGCCTGTGTTTGTATCCTGTGTCACCATCAAATTTGTGGGAGCAACAAACTAACCATTTATCACTGACAATGGCACAATTAGAAACATAAATGCTTTAAATGCCCTTGCATTTGAGGTATCCTTCATCTTCTGAAAGAAAATACTTTTTCTTCTCCTTTGTAGTTGTAGATGGATTAGCAATAACAAAGCAGCATTAATGAACTCATTTCAAGACCACTAAAGTGCCCCCAAACTGGTAGTATTCTCTTTTAAATGGAGGGTACCTTTTTTTTTAACTTTAAGGCTATGTGAATACACAGTCGTATCCACCTGTTCTGGCTGGCCTCCTCTGTGGGCTGCCAGGGAATCCTGCCCCAGGGCAGATGGCATAACCTCCTGCCTTCTTCTGGGATGACCTGGGTCTTTTCTGAGCTGTTTCTCACACTTTTCCCCCTCATCCCTCATTGCACTAGAGGCATTTTTTGCTCTTTCTGAAACGCACTTTCCCTGAGGCACTCTCCAGGGTGGCTGCGGGACTCAGCTGTGCCCTGCAGTGGGTTGGTTTGAGCTGGCTGGAATGACCTCCTCCTGGCATGGGGCAGCTCCCACCTCTCCTGTAGCACCCTGGTACCTGGGCAGGGACAGCCAGAGCAGAGGTATTCTTACAGCAGCAGAACATCAGCTTACGTTGTATTCTGTGATTCTAAAAAAACAACACTGAGAAAGGAATCTGCCATTTCAGTCATGGCCACAGACAGCAGGCTGGGAGCGAACGAAGGTGAGGTACCTGTGCTCTCCACTTTGGCTGCGCTCACGGCACCCTGTGAAGTTTCCCTCAGGCTTTGCACGATGTGAGTTTTCGCTGAGGGACACTGAAACACAGAAATCTTTCGGGGTTAAAACAGAGGCTGAATGAGGAGAGTGTGGGCATTGCTGCTGTGAGCTCAAGTGTGGAGAGGACATCCCGCAGTGAGGGCACAGATCTCTTTTTGCTCCAGGCTGTGAGAATACCAGTGTGTAGTGCTGGGCTCTGAAATGCCATCCTCAACCATGGCTGAGTGCAGCCTGGGCATCTACTGTGGTCAGCAGTTTTTAAGGCATACGTGGCTACAGTGCCTGGTAATTGTTTCTTGAGCTTGAAGCATCTTTATAAAAAGTGTATTAATTTTTCTAAAATCCCACTGATTACATGACTTCCTTGAAAAAAAAAAAAGCCTTGAAAAAAGAGATTTTCTTACCTACTCTTTTTGCTCTCTTTTATTTGACAGAGTGATGACTCATTTATCTGTCAGCAAAACTACAACATCTTAAAAAAATGAAAAAACTCAATCCATATGAAGTGCTATGCTTAATTATGGCAGTTACTAAGAAGCTGATAACATGTAAGAACAATAAATGGTAGAAACATTCACATTTCAAATTGGAATATTAAAGCAAAGACTGTTTTCAGTTATGGTTTACTGAAGTGGTCTACATCTTCATTTCATAAAATTCAAGTTTAGACTCAGGTAGCTGTGGTGGTTTGAAGTGGACTGGCAGCAGGACTTAGGTCTTGGCTTGAAGGGCTTCTGGTAGTGAGATAAAGACCAGGAGGTGTTGAGAAATCAGAAGATGAACAATTCCTATTGCCTTTCTTCTTGGTATTTAAAAATGTGGGAAGTTCTATGCCTGAGGCTGACAGTAATACTGAGAATATAAAAAGAAACTCTCAAAAGTCAAGGCATTGCTAAGTTGTCCACTGTGATGGTGTGCCCACCACGTCCTTCCCCTCTATTTCTTCCCTGCTTGAGCACTAGATATCAGTGGTTGTCTGACTGGCTGTCTCTGGCTTAAGCTGGACTCTGGGAAGGTACAGAACACAGTAGATAGGGCCATAAGCCTTGCTGAACAGCTGAGGGCTATTTGAGCATGTGCCAACCAAACTACGGCTGGTATGTGAATGCGACTATAGGCAAATCATCCATAGTGGACAGCCCAGGGTCTGTCAAACTCGTGTGCATGGCAGAGGGCTGCATGACAGGATCTTCCCTTGAATTGGGACACCTCTCAAGGTTACTGCTTTAGGCAGGTACTTGTCACTGTTGTGCCGGGGACGGCAAGAGAAGAAACACGCGAAGTCCAAGGCTCAGGGATGAAAGGAAGCATTGTAATAATTTTCCGAAGGCTTTTATATGTTAGTTCGCAAAAGTGTGTTAAATGGCATAAAGTAATTTTTCCTTTGGCCATCCACCCCTTGAAGGGATTGGCCAAATTCTAAGACACCTATTTCTAAATATTTTCTAGTTAGAACCATTACAATACTGCAAAACAACCTGTAAGATAAAGGGATTAGTTTACAGAAACTTCTAACTGTTTTCAGCCAGTGTCTGTGAGAAAGCAAAGACTTTTTCACAGACAGAGGCAGACAGCTGGAAAATCTCTCTGCAACCCAGGTTTCAGCGTCCACAGGTACTTAGTAAGTGAATTGGCAGTAAGTGTGCTGAAACTTTGAAATCTCTTCTAGGTGATATAAAGGATCGATTGTACACACATAATCCCTTAGACATAAACTATTGGCTAAATCTGGGACTAGGTATGGATCCAGCATACCTCAAACTCCCTCAAAAAGGTGTTTAGAGAGTGGGGGAGTCCTTTCTCACCCTCATGACTTGACAGAAGGATCTCCCCCACAGTTTTGTCTGACACTCTTCTCTAGAGTAAATAATGAAGTGTACCTTGCCATTGAGTCTTGTTAAACCTCTGAGACATTTACTGTTCAGCTTTGTTAAACTGCTGTTTTATATCAATAAACTTATTGCTACTTCTCTCTTACGAGTGAAGTGTGTCACTCCATCCGCAACACCCACGCACTATGAATATCTGCATCCTTACAAGGCCTCTTGTTAGGAATTCTTGTTCAATTTTTCTCACAGCAACCCGGCTCATTGACAGCATAGTAAGTGAAGACCTTGTGGAGTAATTCAAGGTCTTACATATACAGATTTAGGATTTAATCCGGATGTATGACATGGCTACAAGAAGAAATACATTCATCTGCTATCTTTGAAACAGGTTCCTTCTTTTGGATTTTGGAAATATTGGATTCTTTGATAGAAGCTAAGCAGTCTTTTCCTGTTTCAGTTCTTATGGGTAAACTCTGTTTAAAAGGATTTTAATATTTCACTTATTTTATTACAATTGGTATTATAATAGATATTATAAAATACTTTATGTTATTATTATTTATACTTTTTTGATGCTGTATATAATCATGTATGCGTAACATATATAACCAAACTGTGGCTGTGGTGAATAAACTGTCCATATAAATCTGAATGTGTATGTAAATGAGGACAGTTAGTATTGAAAAGTAATTGTAAGAATAGGCAGATGACACAGTATTGCCATTAGCTTACACTGGAAGTCTCTTTATCACATTGTGTCTCCGACTAAACTCCTGTTTCTTTCCATCTTGTTTGGACAGAAAATGCAAGTGTACCTGTAAAGTGCTCACTACTATGTAAACGTAGTGGCAGTGGGAATTCCAATAAGCATTGTAAAAGTATGTTTCTATTTTCATAGCCGTAGCTAGGTGTTCTCTATTACTATCTGTTCTTTTGAGAGCTTGGCATGGAAAGATTTGTTGTATGTTAAATTGCAAATGACACTGTGCTTTGGATTTTATTGGTAGATTATGAAAGGACAGGTACCTACATATAACCTTCTCTCACTCTGTCTGCTTTTACTTTTGAGATTTTTCCTGGGGATGGTAAATTAAAGATTGAAGCTGAGAGTCCTATGATAGAAGAAAAATGCATTCTAGTGTTTTAGGTGAGTTAGAGAAAAAGAGGCAATGAAAAGCTATTAAAACTCAGAATTACAAACAGATGAACATGAAAGAATACCTCTAGTCTTTCTGCTGATGGACTCTCCTGTTGCCATCAAATAATTGGCTTGGATAGGATCAAGAGTTTAAATGGATTAGGTGGTGGTGCTCTGTACAATGTCTGCCTATTTGGAGCACAATGGTGACTAGGAATGCAAATTTTTGCCCCACAATCATTTCCTGACTATTGTCACTGACTGAGCTTTCTGCCCCTTCATTAGTGCTTGCAGCATCAAAGTGGTTGATTCAGCACAGATAAGGATGTGAAAGTCATCAGCAGTAGAGAAAGTGTGGCATGAGAAAAAAGTCTCTGGTTTTACAAACCTTTTACATAGATTAAATAATAGAAATGGTCTCCATCAGTGGTAGCTCTACAAAGTAACTTTCTGAAAGTCCTGAAATAAAGTCAGAAATGAAATATTATTTTTTCCATTGATATCAGTAGTTAAAATGTTTGCAGCTACAACCTTGGCAACCTTATTATTCTTTTAAAGCTCTGAGGTACCTGGACCCTCCTTGTGAGACAGGGAAGAAAACAGGGAGTCTTGGGTCCGTCCCTATCTAGCAGTGGAAGACGTAGCATTCAGGATCCGTAAAATTGAATGGTGTCTGTTTGGAAAAATCATTAAAGAAAATTTGAAATAGTCATGTTTTTAGTATGCAGAATTACTCATACAGCTCGTTGTCCTACTACAGTATTTCACTTTCGTTGTGGAGAAAAAAAAATTATAAATTACCGTTGTCACACTAAGTAATTGTGACTGGTTGAAATTCAGAATTCTCTAATTCAATTTTACCAATACAAACCAAAGCTAAACTTGAAATAAAATATTCTTCTATTTCATTTTCATAATTCTGAATTAAGACAAGCTTCTATTGTTTGTATAGTACATAAAATATTTAATACTTAATATTTATATTGGTATCTAGTGACTTAATTTAAATACAATAGAATTGAAATTAAAAAAAAGTAAAAAAACCCCCAACCAATCAAAAAAACCCTTTTTCAATAGAAGGAGCAGAAAGTGGGAAATTGTAAATAAGGGCAGGTGCTCAGCTCCAAATAAGAATTACAATTTTCATGAGTTCATATTATAAAAACTCATTCTTTGGTAACTGCATCCTGAGCTTAAGCTTTTGAAATTCTGAATCATGATGCATATTTATTTTATTCCAGAAAAAAATTAAATTTTAAAATTTCTTTTTAAAAAATATTAAATGTCTTTAAAATACTTAATGCACTTACTTGTTTAGTCTTTTGATATGGTCATATTGAGATTATCCTTCTGAAAATGAGCACCAACTCTCTGAAGGTATTTTGAGAATGTATTTACAGGTTTTGGGAAACATGTGAAGTGTATGATTTTTTGTCCAGGTGTACCAACTTGCTGTTTCCTCTCCTTCTCCTTTATGCTCCTTTTTCTTTTAAGTATTGTCTCTTTAATAATTTGGATAGAAGAAGTCTGGGGTATGGTTCAGTTGTGAAAGGAGTGGCAACAATGTCTTCATACATTTATAAAAAGGCCTGAATTAGCACAAAGAAAATGGAAAACTTCTAGCTCAAGACCTGAACTGAAATGATGATTTCTGGAGAGGACTCATTACCAGTACTAGTCAGTTCTTTTTACTTAGGAGAGAGCAAGACCTCCACTAATAACAATAAAAAAGAAATCACTAGAAGTTTTTTATGCTATTTTATTCTGGCAATTTTTTCCCTCTCATTCCAAAGCAGTACATCCTGCCCTATGTGCAGTCCACAGTGTTCATTAGCTGGCTCATCATCTCTCAATAATAGATTTTTGTTTTTTTCAGACACCTAAGAGAAACTGCAGAAATCAATCTACATAACTACAAAATCATAAATAATTGAGTTGGAACAGTGCTCAACCATCTGTCTACCAGTAGCTTACTTAATTTCAGGATGCTGCTTGGAAGATATTTCTGTGTAGTTTACAAACAAATTATTGTACTTGATTTGAGGCTGTCAGTTATAGTCTCAACCTGAAAAATCAATGACATGGGGGACACTTGCTATGTGGGAGCCTGGCAATGTCACAATTTGAATTCTGGAGGGCAGAGCGGGGTTCCGTTTGCTGTTATTTCGGATGAAAAGGGCTGAGACCTTAGCTGAATTCAAGAATGTATTACCAACAGCTAGAAGGCAGATAGGGTAATGAGAGTTTGAAAGGAAAGAAGTGTAGGTTACATCTGAAAAAGCAGAGAGGCACAGAGAGGAAGAAAAAAATGCTGAGGTTGCTGCTCAGACTGATAGTGGCACACTTTTAAATGGAACTATTGAGAAGACCAGCTGTAAATATTAGGGTTGGATTGCATTGTGCGATTAAAAAAAAAAAATCCTGCATGTATCTAATAATACCTGTGAAACCTTGAATCAAAAATCTGAAACAATTGCTATATGTTATGGTAGGAATCGATCATCTCATTTAACTTCCTATTTGAGCAATCATTCCTGTATTGCTGTCACTCTTAGTTCAATTACATTTAATTGATTAAAAGAGTTTATGAACCAAAATTAAACCCAAAAGAAATTTGCATACTATTAGGTGAGATGCTCTGTTGACACATTTGCAAGTACAAAAGAATTCAAGAATTTTATAAGCCCTTAAATGCCTTGGGGATAATTTTTTATTATGACTGAAATAAAAGTGAATTCCATGGTAACATGTGCTGCAGTATAAGCAAACCATTTTTAGTGGGTTTTATTTTATTCTTTGCACTGTTATTTAACAATATCACTTGATCATATAGCTTACCTAATGTGCTGAAGGTTGAGCCTCAAAATAAGTTTTTTTTAACTGATAAGCTACAAGCATGATATACACATAAAAAGCAATTACAATATATGCAAAAAAGAGCAAACCTCAAATTTGGAGATTCAAAGCCAGGACAAACAGAAGACTTGAGCAGTATTCTACTCAAGGAGGTACAGACAAGAGTTTCACTATCTTGCAGCTTTAAGCAACAGTAAAGGAAGTCTGGAGTGGTCAGAAAGTAATATAATACTAATAATGTAGATGGAGTTCATAGAAAGCTAAAACCAATTTCAAGTGGAGTCCTTTTTGTGTGTGTGTGTGTGTGACATTTATGTGTATGACTTGAGAGAAGGGTTATTAAACCAGAAAGTCTTTTTGGCGCTTGAGCTGTTGAGGCTGATGTTAAAGATACCTCTTGTCCAGTAGGAGTGGAAGAATGATGAAAAATATAAAAATGGAGATGTTTTCTACATTTTATTTTATTCTTTATTTATCTTTTAAATTATGGCAGGTTTTTTTGGAATTCAAATTGATTGTCTCAGTCTTTCCAGTCCATGTGCCCTAGGTCCAAAAATTAGATTGCTTCAATACATGGTATGATGGTTGCAAGTACTGACAGACCCCACAAGAAGGGAAAGAGGTTTGACTTGCTTGCAGTCTGTCCTTGTGAAGCGTGGATTAAATGCATTGCTTTTTCTGTATTTGTTTCACAACCTTTACCAAGTTACTGATAGTAGAGATGTCTTGTCCTTTGTAGGTGAATGTGAGTTATGCCCCTACTGCCTTGGGGCTGCACAGGGAGCACAGACCTAATCCTGTGGTGAAAAAGGTGCAAGTCTGGCTACGTCAGGTTCTTGCCTTGGTGTTCATGTGGCTTCTTGGCTTCTTGTTACTGCACAGCACAGACAGGGCCTGCTTGTATTTGTGTGGAGAATTTTGCCTAGGTGCATTCTCTCTCTTCAGTGGCTTACATGTAAAATCTATATATCATTTCTCCATAAAAGGTTACTCTGAGGAAAGAGGAAGTGCATGTCGTGAGGTGTCAGACTTGGTCACTGCTGCCAGATTGCCCCCAATCAGTTTCTTCTTGAGAGGATGTGAAGCCGGAAAGGGCACTTGCCCTTCTCAGATTGTCAATCATCTCTGTCAAGAAGCTACCATCAATGCCCTCCAAAAACATCCTGGGAACAACCAAGACCTCCAGCTCCTCATCTTGTTTCTCTTGCTGTTCGTGTTGGAGTACAGGCCCTTCAGAGAGGCACCCTGTTGTGCTGATTTCCTAGGAAAGGCAAGAGGGTTTTCCCCACAATGCTGTCCTGTAGGCACATCCTTACTTAGGCGGACATGCTTGAGGTGGGCTCATTTTAGTCCTGTGCTGCTGATTACAAGGACTGCTTTGTCTAATAAACCCCAGACAGCTTTTGCTTGCCCATCTGCTCCACCACTTCCTCACTTGATTGTTGATTGCCCTTTTGCGCCCCTGTTGGTCTTAGTTTATAGCAAAGATGCCCCATTTAGTCAGAAGTAACTTGAAATAATTATACCACTGTGTCTGGAAAAAATATGGATTTGAAACAAAAATGTACTATTTTAGAATTTTTTCATCATTAGTAAAATAAAATGGAATTACTGGATAAAGATTTCAATGATACATTTAAAAAATAAATAGTGTTACTTGAAATAGCTTTTGAAGATCAATAGTTTGGTTCTCAAAGATTTTGATGAGATGGGGAAAGGATGAACATATGATAAAGTTCTGAGATCTAAATACTGAAAACATGTTTTTGTGTCTGCACACTATGTGTCAGCATGCACAGCTGTGTAGGTTCTCTTCAAAAAGTGTTTCTGGTTTTTTTTGTTGATTCATTTCATTACTACTTGATTTCATTATAAAACCACTACCTCATTTTCTTCCTACCTAATTTTCTTTCTTCTTCCACATATGAACTGTTTTCAGTTGTATGCACAAAAGACACAATATATATAACACTCCTCTGTTATACTTCATCCTAACTGAGGGGTTAAATGGTTACTAAGGCTCTCAAAAACAGTCACACCCTGCCAAACTTTTTGCAGTGAAATTTTGAAGATACCAAGGATGAGAAAGCATGACCTAAATTTGAATAATGAGTCTAAAATAGTATAGTGTTATGCATCTTTAATAACTTCAATTGAGGTTCTTGCAACAGCATTGAAAGCTGTGCTTAGCTCCCAGTATAGGTAATGTAGAGATCATTTAAATTTGAAGAACTCTCACATATGCTCCAGAAGCTTGAGTAACTATCTATTTTATTTGGCTAAATTGAAGTTGTATCTCACAAATTATTTATGCACACGTCTTTCTTTCTCTTAAATCTTTTACCTAATATAATTTAATTTTTTGGTTCATGTGTCATGCAAAATATTAATTCTCTCATACTCATTATTTGTGCCTTTCATTGATCAGTAGCATCACAAAATGGTTTGGGCTGAAAGGCGTCTTTAAAGACCATCTAGTTGAACTCCTCTACCATGGACATGGATGTCTTTAACTACATCAAAAACCTGTCTATGTCTTTCAGATCTGTCCTCTCCCTGTTTGGTAATCCTGATTCTTCTTTTTTCAGTCCAGATGCATAACCCCTTCCTTCCTGGGCCACATTCCGTAACTTCATTCATTCTCGTCCACACTTCACTTTTTCATCACAACGTCTTCTCTAGGTATAAATATTAATTATTTCTGTATAGTCAGAAGAGGGAATGATACTGTTGATTTTACTTCTGCAAGTTAAATTTTAAAAATCTAGAGAAGTTAAATGTTTTAAATGCTGTTAAGTTTGTAATCAGTGTAACAAAACTACTGAGAATGTTTTAAGTATATAAGCCTTGCTATAATGTCTGAAGTTCTAAAATAAACTTCATGTTAATCAGTTATTAATTATATTAATCTGATTTTTAGTGCTGGAGTCATGGATTTGACAACATCTGAGATGACATTAGGAGAGCATTAGTGAGGCTAAGAACTAATTATTTTTCTATGTATGTGCTTGGCAAGGATGCAAGAGAAAATGCAGCAAAAGCAGTTTGGTGCTCCCTCAGAGCAGCCCTCGAGGTACTGCACTGTCCCAGTTACCTCTGAGTGAACTGCAGAGGGACTGAGGCGGGGCCATCCTGGCGCTGTACCCTCAGTCAGGCTTCAGGGCAAGGCCAGAGAGAGCCTAGCCCTGTATTTCAAAAGAATTTCAAAATGGATTTCAGTAGATTTCAGCAGTGGGGCCTACTGCTTTACCAGTGTGAAGAAAACTTGTGGATATGAGTGAGGTGTTCTGGTGCAGTAATCTTCTAGGATTATTGGTTTGGCAGCAACAATATTCAGTAGTAACAAACTGTGGAGTTACCATGTGTTTTTCTGTCTTTTGCACCTGGTTTATCTTTTAATTTCTGTGTCTCTGAGGGCTATCAAAGGACGTGCACTGTGCTGCTTTTTTTTGGTAAGCAATTACAGTTTTATGATCTGGTTTGGAATATGTAGTCCTTGGAATAACTTGGATCCTAGAATAAAGTCTAGATTCCTCATTTTGCCATGTGTACTGTGGAACAAATTCTGATTCACACTTTCCTGTTGGTTTTGCAACTCCTTTAGATGCTTTAGAGCACACAGTGGAGATGGTCTCACAGGATAATAAGCCTAAGAAACATAACAAAAAAGGAAATGAAGAAAACCATAACTGCCTCCTTTTTTGGGTCAAATCGATCCTGTAATTATTCTTAATGAACTTTCTATATCTGGGGATTTCTTGTGTGTATTTTATTTGGAAAGTACAGTTAAATGTGCAAGTGATTACTGTGTGGATTCATAAATATAACAAAAATTCTAGAGTTTTAAGTCTATGGTTTGATAAGAAGTCTGAAACCAATACAATATTCCAACATCTCCAAGACAGCCCTTTTGCGTCAAAATTTTTTAACACATGCCCACAGCTACTTGGGTATGGAGAATGGACTACTGCTTAGGAATGAATGTCAGAGTTGACTTTCAGTGACATTTTAGAAGTAATTCCTAAAGTTTTAAGTTTAATTCCCAAGGTTTAAGTTTACTTCTGGGAGTTTACAAATGTTACCAAGGGCAAAACCAACTCAGAATGGAATCTGAGCTCCTCCTGATTGCTGTGTTTTACGCCCAGCTGGAAATTAAACACCATGCAGCCACTTGCTCAACCCACACCTCTCTGCCCCCTCACCATAGTGGAATGGGGAGGAGAATCAAAGTAAAACTTGTAGTTTGATATAAGAACAGTTTAATAATTTAAAATAAAATAAAATACAACAATAACTGTAAGTGATAATAACAATGATAAAATTATTAAAAAAAGGGAAAAACAACTGATGCAAAATGCAATTGGTCATCACCTGCTGACTGATGCCAGATCCCCATTCCTGAACCTAGACTGGCCACATTTCCAGATAACTCCCCCAGTTTATATAACAGAAATTATGTTCTATGGTGTGGAATATCCCTTTGGTCAATTTGGGCCACCTGTCCCAGCTGTGCTCCCTTCCAGTTTCTTTTGTGTACCCCCTCACTGGCAAGGCATGGGACAAGAAAAAAGTCCTTGACTTGGGATAAACATGACTTAGCAAAAAACCCAAAACATTGTGTTATCAACACCATTCTCATTCCAAATCCAAAACATGGCACTGTAACAGCTACTGAGAAGAAATTAACTCCACCTAGCTGAAACCGGAACACTGATGCAAAAATATTCAATTCAGTTTGCATTAGGCTGCAAGGTATACAGTGGATATTAAAATGTCCAAGACTGTTCCTGAACCAACTGTATCATGAATGTCCTGATATCAGAATATCTACGCTAGATATATAGCATTCAGAGGTTAAATATTTTTATTACTTTTACCCATTTATACTACCTTAGAAGTCACTGCTGTCTGCAGTCTAATCTCAGCAGAGTTAGTCAGAATTTATGGAGTCTACAGTCTCTTTGGTCAGCATCTTTTTATATTAACTCTCAACTTGCAACAGTAGTTCTTATGATACTAGAGCTATAAAATATTTGAGATAATACTGGAAGCATCACGGTCAGTCTCTGGTGGAGACTGTTTTAGAGTGAGGAATGAATTAAATGTAATGTCTGTGTGTGTCAGAATTTGTGGTTTTTGTCATAACAATAAGATCTGGGGTCCTTGATGTAATAAGATTTCCCTAGGCACCACCTTTAGAACTCATGTCCAAAAGGAAATTTTTGATCTCTAAATAAAGATTTCTTTTAAAATAGGGTTTAAGTGCTTTTACCTAAGTGATCTATTCTGGATGCAGGATTTTGGGAGGTCTTGCCTAATGTTATGAGACAGTGAATATTTTTGTAAATGCATTTTTCACTATTAGACTTAGAAGATCCTATCTAATTATCTTTAAGTAGGATTATGTATGAAGGAATAAATCCTGGTAGGAGTGTGTATGATGACCACAAACTAAAATGCAAATCTACACCATTTCAAAGGAGGTGAAAAGATAATGAACATGGATCTTTCTTTTGCCCTCCTGTGATTCCCTCCTCCCTTTCTGCTTTGTCTAACATGTAAAAGCCATTTAAAACAATTTCAGTGTACAAGTTATTCCTTATGTTTCTCTTGCAACATGGTGTACTGCAACAAGATATGATAGGGTAATGATGGAACAAAGAGGCACACAGTAAAGAAATATCTCCCTAAACATTCTCCTTCAGAATAATGAACTCAGTGAAGTTTAACATATTAAATGCATTCAAGACATCAACATCCAGCATGTTAAGTTAGTTGTAAGGGGGGACCATACAGAAATACAGTTTTGTGGTTTTGTATATGGAATGCAACCTCTTTATTTTAATTTCTGGAACTTTAAAAATAGTTCAGCTTTCAATAGAAAAGGAGGACATCGGCTGTGACAATCATGAAATAGTGAATATTTAGAAGCCCAGTGTCTAGTGATGCTAATATTTATTCCCAAAATATCAAAGGAAATGCCTTCATTGACTACAGTAGGCTTTGATTTGTGTCTCTGAGAAGACATAGGGTGGTAAAAAACGTCAGGACTCTTCAGCTTTCTGAAACTGAAAGAAACTCCAGTCTGTTTTAAAATGTGAATGCTTTAATTTTATCTAGCATTACAATGCTCCAGCACATCAAAAGTGTTTAGAAAGTTTTTTATTTAATATTTGTTTCCTTAGCTGTCTCTCACATTTCTCAGCCACTGGAGGTTACAGTGACTTGCCAAAGGTCAGTTGGTAGCAAAGTGGAGAAGAAAATCAAGGATTCTAAAGTCCTCATTAAGTGACTCCTATGCTTTATGAAACTTGTTCTGTTTTTTACTAAATGGCAGAGGAATCTTATCACTCATGATGTGTGTAGGTATTTTACTTTTCTCCAACCTCATTTGAAACGATTTAAAAGAAAAGAAGTAGGGTTTTCTCTATTTGTAGACAACATCTGCAGCCCCTTAATTTTTCCAGGTAAAGACTAGTTGTGTAATGTATTACCTCTTTTCAGCCAAAAGCAGGAATCTGTGGTTTCTGCTTGGAAGGTGTAGGTGCTTGCAGAGTATCTCTGTTTATTATTTTTTAATTTATTAGTGTGGAGGTCTCTTTCAGCATAATCACTCTGTATAGGAAAATATGGCTTTGATTTTAGTAAGAGTCCCATTTCTTCTAGCAATTTTTCATATCTAATATATTTGCAGTATGAGACAGATCATTCTAAATGCTTCCTAACACAGCTACAGGATTAACTGAAGTAGTGCTTCAGTTGTTAAACCTGGTTACTTTCCATCCTTTAAACTGGTAAAAAAGATAAACTCATGACGGAAAAAATCTCTTTCAAAAGACTTGTGATTTTTCAAGTGAGAAATGGGTTTATTGCAATCAAGATTTTCTGTTCTGAAAGTAACTTTCTATGAAAATTGTTCTCATTCAAGCCACCAGTTTGATCCAACTGGATCTATTACAGAGATTCTGACTTTTCCAATTATTCAAATTAACCAACTACGTATCAGTTGAGAGATTGAGACTGAGTTGAGAATGTCTTGTCCACCCCTATGGCTGAAAGAAAGATGGGTATGGCATTCAAATTTCCAATGTGCATTGTGTCATATATACTGCTTACTGTACCAAATAACTTATAACCAAATAAGAATGAGTTTGTCCCTCTGGAAAAATAAAATTTGGTCAGAAAATAGCATTCCATAATTCCATGAAGCGTTTTGCCTAATTTTTTTTTCTAGAGCAAAAAATAACTTCACAAACGAATTTGTGGGCTTTAATTCTGGCTTCTTTTGGTTTTATGGTTTTTAATTTTAATTTGCTCAAATCAATTTTCATTTTTTGGTTCTTAAGTTATAGTGCGTCTGATTTGAAATTGTTCTAATCTCATTGCATACATATAATAGTATGGGAATACCAAAACTTGTTTACAACAAAAGAGTATCTCATTTCCCAGAAGTGTATCAGATAGAATAAAGAAATGGTTTTATAGCCATTGTTCACAATTTTCAAAGCTCACATATTTCAAATCTGTTAATGACTGCTGCTCTACTTTCTTTTGTGGTGCAAATTTGATTTGACAATAAAGACATAGAATATTTCTAATCAAAGGGAAAATGACTGCAAAGGAAAAAAAAATGTAGATACTCTAAGTGTCAAACTATGACTAAATTGGACAAATACAGAACATCCAGATCTGATTTGCTTTAAGGTATCTAAATCACGAGAATTCAAAAGCTCTGGTATTTTGATGGCAAGATAGCCTTTTCTGCTTTCTTTATTCCAAAGGAAATTAAAGTACGGTTGGTTTTTCTGTGAAAATATAACAGGAATTCATAAGACAAATTCATGTTTTTAAAAACAGAGGAAAATTAAATAAGACAGAAGCACATAGCCCATTTTAAACTTCTTTAATTCCTTCAGACCAAGTCCAGTGGAGTGCTAGAGCTGATGCAATTGCTATATACAATTAAAAGGAAGTATCACGAAATGTGTTCTACTTTTCCTAATTATCCTGCAACAAGCCAAAATATAAATTGGGAAACGTCACATTGGAATGGGCTTCTATTTCACTAAGCACTGGAACATACACACTCATCACTGTGTCACCCACTGTCTTTTCATATGTCAGTTCACTGGTTTTTAATGAGTTAGGTATTTAGTTACTTCCATTTTCTTAGAAAATTTCAGCCTTAATGTTTACCAACTGTTTAAATGCTTTGATAAATAAGGCTTTACTGAAATTGCTCCTGAATCATTACATGGCAGAGGATCTCTGTAAAAATACAGCAATATAGAGTGGGAGTGAGAAAAAACTATGTCCTTTTTCAATGGGTGGAGAAAGAAATTGGGTAAATTTAATTATAAGCGATGAGGACAAGAAGTCAGTCTGTGTGTGTTTGAGGTGGACATACAATGGAATTAGGTGTGGACTGGCGTTACTGCTGTTTAGCAGTGATTTCTTTTAAGAAAACTACTGTGAAAGCCTGCTTTGATCAAAGGATATGGCTAACTTAGCTTTCATTTGTAAATAAGGAACTTTCATTTCTGTTTTGCCCATTCATTGTGTAGAATCAAAAGCCCTTATCAAAATTCTGACTAACTCTCTTCTTCCAAATAACTGCGAAAGGAAGCAATGGGCTACATTCTGTTAATCAAGTTGGTTTTGCTATGACTTAAGTAATTTCTAGATGAATGCCAGGATTTTGTGAATGCCGTAGAAACATTTCCTCTCTCTTAAGAAAATAAGATTTTAAATTTGTCTGAGGCTCTGGCTGACACAGTTAGAATCCTATGCAGGAATAACTCAGGGGATGCTGAAAAATTATAAATAAAATAGTGGCAATTTTTACATTCTTTGCAAAATATCATTCCTTATTTTAATTAGATTTTATAATTTTGTTTCATAGCAAATGCTCACATATTTTTTTGGGTGTTTTTCCACAATCAAATTAAAATACATTTTAAAACTGTAAAAACCAGTTTTATTTCCACATAAATTCATCCCAATGTTTTTGGTTTTTAAATGCACGTATTTTTTATTACTCCTTGCTGAATAAGACCTACAACCTATTTATCTTAAATCTTCTAATGTTCTGATTGATGAGAAGCTTGACTAATCTGTGTAGGCAGTAAGAGATGAAAAAACTTGCTTGACATGTAGAAACATCTAATTTTCGTCACTGAAGGGCAGGCTAGTATTTGTATGCATTGCTTGTCTTACATAAACCTATAGTTTGCACTACAGTTCCTGAATTGCTACTAGCAAGAGTTATATGAAATAATTTTGCTTTTTAGCATGAAAATTAGTACTCAAGTGTGTGTGATCTTCTCAAGAGGAATAAAAAGATGATCAGGCCTGGAGCTTCTGCTGGCTCAAAGGGGAGATGATGATAAGATTTTTAATAAGGAGGGAAAATGTACTGGTGTTATTGGAATGCTGGTAGCTAAATTTTTATGGAAAAGTGGTTTAAATGTTCTGTTTCATTTATTTCAGTACTCTTCTTGATATGTTTTTGGGGGGGTGGGGGTTTTTTGGTTTTTTTTTGTTTCTGCTTTTGTTTTTGTTTTGCATAGGGACTGTACCATTTTTGCATTTTCTGTGGACTTTATCCATTAATTATCTGTGTTGTTCACTTGGCAAATCAATAGTTCAGTATTTCATTTGTTTTCATCTCCTTTGCATTGTTCTTTAAGTGAAAATGGGTGAATTCAACGTGCTTTAAGAACTGACATAGCCAGAATATCCACAACTGTCTATTTTCTATCTATTCAGATTAGATAAGAATATTTGTTTTCAAGTAAGTTGTGTAACAGAGGGTGAACAGACTACTGTGAAACCAATACATCTGTCATACAATGCTACATTACTATATTACATCAACAGCCCATTTTTTAAATGCCAAATAGAATTGATACTGAAAGCTTTCCATACTGTAACACAATAAAGAACATAGTTTTTTGTACAAGAGCATGGTTTAAAAGTCCCTAGTAAAAATTAATTTTGATAGTAGCAGTTTTACTTCTGTGTTTAATGAAATTTAATGCCTCAATTTCAAAAGAACTAGAAATGCAGTTTTTATACAGTGTCTTTGTTCTCTAGGTGCTGAAATATTAGCAGATCAGCTGGCCTCCTTCAGTCTTCCCCTGCCATTGGGCAGAGAGCAATGCAGAAATCACCAATCTACTTAGGGTTTATCTTCTGCATGTGTTAGTGAAACATTGGTACAGGGTGCCCAGAGAGATGGTGGATGATCTATCCCTGGAAACATTCCGGGTCAGATTGGATGGGGCTCTGAGCAATCTGCTGTGGTTGAAAATGCCCCTGCTCATTGCCGGGGGTTTGAATGAGATGAGCTTTGGAAGTTCCTTCCAACCCAAGCTATTCTATGATTCCCTGATTCTGTAGTTCTATGATGCCATGACAGATGTTCTTCCTTGCAGTTTCTTTGTGATTGGAGAAGTAATCCTGTGATTTATCAGCTTTTAATAGCTTTCTTATCAGCTATTGTTACAGAACCTCAAAATATAGGCAGGGTCATTTTCTAAATTGTTATTCCATAGAAAATTAGCAGAAGATCATCTTGCCTCCTTCAGTCTTCCCCTGCCATTGGGCAGAGAGCAATGCAGAAATCACCAAACCATTTATCATTGTTTGCCCTAAAATGTTATTTCTATCAATGTAATTTGAAACATTTCTTGTAATTACTTTTTCTCTCATCAGTATTTGAAGGATAATGATATTGCACTTTTTAAAAAAGGTTTCTTCCTTGGTCAACAGTGGCTGCTTCTCAAATGATCTGCTGCTGTGGTGGGTCTTTGTAATGTTTGGGATCATCTGACAAGTGAGGAAAAAAGATTCCAACCAAAAAAATTTAGATTTAAAACCGTTAGTAACAGATGACCCAAGAAAGATCTACCAATGTAGAAAAAAAAAATCTGGTTTTGCAGACTTTAGAATTAAATGACAATATTGTGGAGTAAATCTAAGTGTTCTCTAGAGGAACATCACTTTTTTGTTAGGTGGATGAATATATTGTAACTCTGTTACAGCTAAGATTTTTTGTGAATGTTTTTTGTGAAGGCAAAATGTGCTATTGGCTACATTTCACTTTTGTATCCAAGTTACCTGTGTATAAGCTGACTTAGTTCCTTATTTTCCATCTCCTACAAAAATGTCTTCATCTGTTTTCTTCTTTTACATCCCAGCCTGTGTACTGACCAGAATGTGTTCTTTCTTAATTCTTTTTATCCTGTTGAATTTTGGCGTTTTACTTTTCTTCTTTTTTGGAAAAAAAACATTTTGACCACTTTTGCAATATTGTTTTGAAAGGCCCATTTGGGATCTCGGAGATCAGGTTTCCAGCTGAACTTCTCTGTTTCTGAAATACATAGGAGACTTTGTTTTTAATGTCAGGACCATCATATCACAGATGATCAGTGCAACTCAGGAAACACCATTTTTAAAAATATGTGTTTTGCCTAAGAAATAGTATTTGGATCTCTGGTAGCACAGTTTAGAAGATCAAATCTTGGCCTGACAGATTATTTGAATTTATTTCTAGATTTAGCTGCTTTAAAAATGTATATTTTATTCTGAATGAAATATTCTTGCAGAAACCTCTCTATAAATATAAACAGTCTTTCTCCAAGATCTCCTTCATCAAGTTGTGTTTTCTTCTCAAGTGCCCATAGTGATGCTTCCCTTTCCTCTGTCATTCCAACCAAAAAGTTTCATACATGTGACACAAATAATTATTTTACTGAAAGCAGAAGTGCAATTTCCAAAATTATCATTGACTTAGGTGCTTTTGAAATTTCACCATCTGGATGTGTTTTTTAACTTCTTTGCGTAAGCTTTCCCTGGTTTGGTTGTGCAACGGTAGCATTCGAGGTTTGAGAAATTTGTATTTTTAATTGATTGTAATTAATAGTTTCTAAGTTCCAAGAAAAACAGGTAAATAAAATGAAATGCTTTTCTTTATCTATCTGGAATTTAAACATGAGAGCCATTTAGTTAAAGAGTAATTTTTGCATCAGTGCATAGTCTTTTATATTTTCTGTATCTGATTGTGACATTTACTAAATACAGAAAATATTTCTTGGCTAGGAAAGGCCAGAGTAAAAATAAATTATTGAGGTATCAATACTATGAAACAATTTTAAAGCATATTTGAATTATTTTGCAAGTAGTTAATAAAAAAAAATAGTCTTTTTTCTTGCTTAATATATTTTTGTTGCTTCAAATTGCATTTTCATGAAGGCTGGGGAGCTGGAATTGCCAACTACCTGATTTTTCATAGACTTAGTATAGCATTTTCTATAACCTTTTCTAGATTTCAAAGCTGAATCTGTATGATATATTCCTTCAAAGTTATATGTATTTTCTGTAATGCCAGTTGAGTAGTTTTTAGCAGCTACTGCAGTCTACTCTTCTCACTTCAGCTGTATAGCATGAATGAATATACATTCAGTGAACTGGATGTATGTCTTATGTATCCAGATGTAGGATTCTTAGGTGAGACAAAAATTTATCTAATTGAAAAAAGTGTGAGTAATAACCCTTGCAGTGTTACAGGTTTGTTGACAGTGTTCTGACACACTGAGTTCTCAAAAAAATACATCGATAGAAACAAACTTGCACTATTTTTTTGAATTAGAATAAAGAAGAACTTTTTGTTTTTGAGGGGGGCGGGGTGGAATACAGTGTTAAGTAAGTGTTTTCAGATCAGCTTATCCAAAGAAGTCACGGTGAGAAATAACTGTAGAAAGAAGGTGGAAATAGAAGGTTACTAGGAGATGTTCTGTTTACCCCGTGTATGAAGCAGAGAAAAAGAGTGGTGCATCAAACCACGAGCTCAACACTAGCAGTCCTTAGGAGAAAAGATAATTACTTATGGGCATAAATTGCTACCTACAGAATGTACTATATGGTGTCATCAAGATTTTCCATTCAATATTGTACAGTTTAATGTGATGGGGATTAACACCTATTCAATCTTTACCTAGGGATCACTGACAGCTCTAGCTTCCAAACAGACCACATGATTACAGGTTAACGACAGGAGTTCAAAGTATGCTTTTAAGTTGTCATTCTTTCAAAAGTATTAAAATAGATATATGAAAAGTGCAAGAACTACTTGTATGATTTGTATAAAACAACAAGCACCTTTTAAGTGAAATGCTGGTTTTGATGATTTAGCACTTTAGTTACATGAATAAGACAAGAGCATGCTTAAAATTATCATTCAATCCCACAGCTTTAAATGAGCAAAGTGTGTGGAGCCTACCTTGTTGATGCAAGTTCAGTGATGAACATACAGGGTTGATAGTAAGGAGAAGCCCAGTGGGACTGTTCATTTAATTAGGCCTCAAAAATAATTGCACAGAACTGGCATCCATTTTCAAATAAATTCAAAATAGCCTAAATTATTCTTAATAAATGACAAAGGTTTGCCCTGCACTCATTTAATGTAAGCATGGGCTTAGCATATGTAGTACCACTCTTGTTTTACAACCAGTCTGAAAGATCACCTGTTTGTTGAATCTGAAACAGTGTGGATAAATAGGGAAAATAAATTTGAATCTTACTTAGAAATTCACATTGACAACTACAAAAGAAGCAATAAGAGTAGTGACAGATACCGGTTCAATATAGACCTTTGTGCTACATGTGAAGCCAGAACATCTTTTGCTCTCCACAAATACTCTGTTTAAGGACAGAGTATGAACTATTTGCTCACACCAGTATCTTCACATACAGAAGGAAAGAAACAGGAGACAGAGGTGCTAGCATCACAGGTACATGTAGAAAATTAGGCTCTTCAAACTGTCTCCAATGCATCTACTCAATATTGTTGGATACTTTTGTGTTGATTTGTCATTTGATTTTATGATGTCAAATAATTATTTCAGCAAATAGAGGCTCTGAAAAGAATGAGACCAGTTATTTTCGTATTCTTTTAATTAAGTTATTCTGTAATTTAATGTTCGTCAGAGAGTACTTAGGGCTGTTTCCTGTATTGGTAGACCAGAGATGCAATATTGCTGTCTTGGACAAACTCCCGACTAACTGCTTTTATATCAGCAAGCTCAGAGAGTTCGTGCGTGACTGTCATTAACAGTTTGATTAATCATGCATTTTTCAAGCCATCTTTCAGCACTCTACTTTAGTCTAAAATCTAAATGGACTTTTCTGAACTTCTGAAGGTTTTAAACTTGGTTTTCATCCCAAGTAGGAATAAAGATTTGAAATAATCCAATTCTGCATTAAATGGAAAAGCCATCTTGTTTCTATACATTTGATTTAGAAAAAGAATTGTCAGCATTCTTAAACTAAGCTTGTTTATTTTACTTTGGCGGCTGCCTCATAGACTGGGCAAACTGAAGATCTGGCATTAACCTTCTATCTCCACCTCCACGGTTATTTCTTACTGATTCGATCTGGCAATCAGTTTGCCTGTATCTGTGCTTGTCAGTGAAGCAGTCAGAAATAAAGTGGTCCTTCCCTTGTAAGGAACCTTGTATCTGTCTCCTACCCTGCAAGTTTTGTCCAGCCCATGTTGCTTGATGTACATCTCTGCACAGGGGGCAGGCTCAGGAAAGCCTCCTGCACCTTCTGGCCAGCTGCACTAATGACCTTGGACTCTGTAGAGTGGTAAAGTAGGGAGGGGAGAAAATGTCTGAGGAAACGTGTTGCATACTGTAAGAAATACACTGTAACTGTTTGTACTTTTTAACAAGTTTGGATGAGGTTTGTAGGTAGTCCCATTGGGCTATTCCAACCCTGCATTTGTGTAAAAGGAGAAAAATGATTTCAGCAAAATTAAGAAAGCTGTAGTGTGGGTAGACCCCAGTACACTCAGCAGAAGAGCAATCCCCGTTCTGATGTATGATAACTGAGTACAAAACTATGCTTATTTCATTTTGGTATTCCTGAGTAGACTCTTAATTGCCTGGCACTGACTTTATTTTATTTTTTAGGAATAGGAATCAAATTAAGACATCTGTATATGTCTAAGTAGGCCAAAGCATCAAGTTTTTACCATGTATCTCTTGAACTAACTTAATTTCAGATGAATGACTTTTTTAGTATCCTTCTATGTAGTGATCATCTTCATGTGGAGTTGATTTAGGCTCAATTTTAATGGAAGAAAAAACTCTTGTCTTGCACTACCAAACATTTCGTTTTTCACTTATGTTGTGTTTGAATTAAGGACAAAAAAAACCCCAAACTAAAACCACTTTTTAAGATGCAGTGATGATGAATTACGATTCAAGTTGATAATTTTTGCAAGATGTGCAGATAAGCAGCAATGAAATTCTTATTTAGATGTAGAAGTTCAAACATCAGGGTCTGCCCCCACAAACCACATGACACTGTGGCACTGAGGAACCATAAAAATTCTGCTCTTAGGAGCTGTATTCATTTTGCCTAGCTGTAAGTAGCTAAAGGATACTGGCCCTGGTGTGCTGGCAAGACCCCCACTGGGTCTGCTCCTGGGGTGAGCTGGGCATGCCTGCATGCCTAGGTCCCAGCGTGTTCAGGGCAGAGTCAGTTGTCATTATTCAATGGCTCCTGTATCCTGTAGCCCTTCTGTTAGAGGATATTGTTATCTGCTTTCCTTTTGCTTTAGAGGAGATGCATTGTCACTGTTGTCATAGAGTTAGGCTTTGAAATAGATCTCACAGAGTCCTTACATGCCAAGATGAAGACTGCAAATTATCTTCACAAGTGAAGTTTTGAATATTAATATTGTAAGTTTGTTCTGAGTTGCCTATGCATCAGAAGTTTTGTGAGTTTTTGTCAGGGTTAGAATTACCTCACTGGTAAACAAATGGCATATTTTTTGAAGAAAACGTTTATTTAGAATGCCTTCTGTGCTGCACTGAAACTTCTTTCCAGCTATACTTTCCCAGTTAATGATGTATAATGATGAGTGAAAAGCTAAAAGATATGCTTATCAAACTTCCTCTTCTTGAGCATATTGAACTTCATTTGCAGAGTGATCAGGCAGCAAATTATTTGTGGGTTTATTTTCTCTGAGCTATGTGAGAGGACTAAAAAGGATCCCACTGCAAGACAAGGGCCAGGCAGGTTTAGCCAGGTAAGAACACATTAATAGAAAAAAGTCTAATTCTGAGGTGAAATGAAGAAGCTTCTATTTCACTTTTGAGCATTGAGTCAGGTGACTCAGAAGCAAACAATGATACATCAGGAAGGAAAATTATTATATCAGGCAACAGCATCTGTCTCCCAGATTAAGCTTCTTGAGCAAAATTAGATTAAGATTTTCTTTCATCATTCTAATTAAACTATTCTGCCCTTTTCATTGTCTTTGGTCATTGCTGATGAATGACAGAGGAGCTCCTTGACTGCTGCTTCCCAAATATAATTAAATTTGATGGTTTTCAGTGGAAGAGGTTATATATTTGCTGAATTTAAAGCAGCTGAAACAGAAATAGCAACTACATATATTGAAAATTATGCATATACTGTGCACCTGCATATGTTGGATTGGATAGGTTTGAATCTTTAATTAAACTTTTTTTCTTTTAAATTTGCCTTCATTTTCTGGAGTTCTTATGTTTAAGATTTAAGATAACCTCAAACCACAAGTAACTTCTTGGATTTCTGTGCAAGAGGTCAACTGTACCTAATTAGTGGACTGCTGTTGTGTTGTGTGTTCAGAACATTCCTACTCACTAAGGAAGTAATCTTTGTTCACTGAGTTAACCAGGCAGTTCACAATGATGCTGATGCTGAATGTGAGCTGCCTTTTGCACAGA
Source organism: Edolisoma coerulescens (assembly GCA_013397115.1). Lineage (NCBI taxonomy): Eukaryota > Metazoa > Chordata > Aves > Passeriformes > Campephagidae > Edolisoma > Edolisoma coerulescens. The sequence continues at coordinate 2,590,173 of VWZW01007347.1, read as the reverse complement.
CAGAATTCACGTCCAACACGGAGCAATAATATGAGCTTGATATAAAGGGGAAGGTGTAATTTTGCAGTGCAGACATCCTAGAGTTCACTTTGTTAATCAAAACCAGAGGACTCTCCCAGAGCTTCAGTCCATCTCAGAGTTAGATTTTATGCTGTTTAGTTTAAATACTGTCCATGAAGAAAGTTTAGGAAAACATATGTAAATGTCAGTTAACAATTTATTCCATGTACTCTCAAAAGACTGATTAGTGATAGCACTGGGCATTTAACATTTGCACTCGTGTTCTTGAGCAAGCAGTAACTGCATCTCTCTACCTGTAATACTGTGTTTTGAGAAGTGTGGCTTGTGTTTGTAGTAATCCTTATTATATTGAAAATATACCTTTAGTGTGCTGCCTTATGTGCTAATTTTCTTCTATAGTTTTTCCTAGTGTAATGTACATTATTCACTCTGCAGTTCTAGCAATATTCTCACAAGCTTACTCTGCATGTGTGGAATTTATCATTAAATATGATCAGCAAGAATATCCACTTGCATTTGAGTGACTTCTTATTCACTTAAGGGCACAATAAGACTGTTCACCAACTGAATTTGGAAGGGGTTGATACAAGCCTTCAGGTACTATGTGGATAAAAATGTAGGGACAGATTCCATTTCATAGACAGTTGTTGACAAGCGTAGATATGCTCAACAATTTCTTCAGAAATCTCTTAATAGCCTTTTCTATTTAAATAACTAAATTCCATGTCAGATGAATATTAGTTCTTTTCTTCTGTTACATTTTACATATTGCTTAATTCTGAGCAATAGACTGAGTTTTTCACACCTTGCTAACAATATCTACTTCCTGTGTGTACTTTTTGGTTTGGACAATGAGACTGGATTTGTATTCCTTAGGTTATTAATGTGTGATCTGTAAGTACATGGAACATGGGAACCTCCAGACACTCTCTGTATAAATATGTTTTTCATGAGCAGTCAAGCTGAATTATTTTGTTTTCTGTTTTTTTTGTTTGGTTTTTTTTTTTTTTAATGGATATTTGTTTGCCAATTAATGCACAGCTGCACCCAATGCTGCTTTGCTATTTGCTAATGTGGGACATCTGCCTTTAGGGGAAAAAGGTGTGGGACAGAATTTTGTCTGTTGGTCTGCTTCCACAACACAGCCCAGCCACAAACTTTTAAGGAATTTTTTGGGAACCTATTAGGGGTACAGAAGTGACATAGAAAAGATTTTTAAAATTTGACTAATAAAAGAGTGTAAAATGCCCTGTTACACAGAGTTGTTCGTACGGAGTATGTCGATGATTTAAGTAAAAAGAAAGAACAGTTGTAATTAATTTCATCACAGTTTCATTGAACATTTTGAGAAGTTAGATATTCGAAGAATGAAAGATGGAAATGATCAAATATGTAAACTTCAATTATGACATGGGCAAGAAGAAATACTGGCATTGTAAGCCCATGACTCTGCTTAAATATTCTTTGTTTTCCAGTAAAAGGGTTTTCTGGTCATAGTTCTTAGGAAAGTGAACCTTTGAGTTGGGCGCAATTTATAAAATATATGGTCCAAATTAGCCTAAAAATTGAATTGGAAAACTGAGCTAATGTAAAAATATATATATAAGGAAATCAGCAAATTGATTTAAGGTATTTTTATACCTACTCCATTATTACCTACAAAGAAATCTTAAGTTTCTGGCTCTGCCGTCTCCGGGGATGCAAAATTACAATATGTTGTATTTTTTCCCCCCTTCTCAAAAGAAAAGAAAGAATTTTTGCGTTGAACTTAAAAGGTCTATTTTTGTTTTGAACATTCTATTTGAGAACTCTATCAGTCCCCTAAAAGTCTGTATGTGTCTATTTTGCTTTTACATGTGGTATAAGACCATTAAACCAATCAAAACATGAAGTTTAATATCCAGCAATGGTCTTTGACAAGTTCTTTTAGGTGCTTTAACTAAATCTAACTTAAAACTAAATTGTTCTGCATTGCTATTTCTTTCTCGAATGTCCTTGAATACATATATTTTTTTACTGTTTTTCACGAATAAATTACTTGCAGTTGTAGCCTGTTCAATAAAATTATAGAATATAAATTAAAGAAAGAAATAGAAAGAGTTGATCTGTCGTTCTGACAGACTTATCTAGGATTTCTTGGAGATTAATTTTAAGACATAATTCTAAATTTATTTATTCTTTCTTTTTTTAAATTTTTTTTTTATTTCTGTGTTTAGATGGAAGATGTCATAGCCCGCATGCAAGATGAGAAAAATGGGATTCCTATTCGTACAGTGAAAAGTTTTCTTTCCAAGATTCCCAGTGTCTTTTCTGGTAAGAGTCAAAGTGAATTTTATACTATTTTAATGTTTTCACTCTGCCTTATGTAAGGGGATGCTCTAGTGGGAAACACTTTTAAATGAGTACTGTTGAGAATTCAGTCATCTGGTCTGACGGAGACATTCTCTATCCTTTGAATACTTTAATTATAGAAGTTTTGATGTTTCTCTCAGATTGGAGTGGGTTTCCACAGAGATGTTTTTGTCCTGAAAATTAGGTGAAGGGAATATTTAATTTGCTACAAAAAGTTAATTATCTCAAAATGGCAGTATTTTTATGACAAGTCAGGTCTGTTTTTTAGCTAGTTTCCATAGCAAGTATGAGGTTAGTGTATTGGCCAGTACATGAAGATAAGAAATTTCATAGCAGCAGAACTAAAGAAAAATCATCACCACACTCTGCAACTGATACTGATTAGGGGCTGTGACATTTATTGCAACATTCATGATCTGCTTCTGTAGTTGGGTGCCTGTGCTTGAGAAACTAAGGCTGAGATCTTTGTGGTGATTTTCAAGACAGCTGTAAATGTTATAGCTAGTCCAGGTCAGTATTGTCATAGGCACAAAATTCTGTGCATTTATTTATTAATTAGCATATACTTTGTTAATTACATAATTTTACTACAATTTATGCATTTATATATATGGTTATGTACTCCAATGAGTATGGAGTTCCTTTGAAATAGATGCCATTGTTTTCCTTTGAAATAGATGCCACTGTTTAACCTAATTTTCCCATACTCTGTAAGAGTGTATCCTTACACAGAGAGTATTTATAGAAGTTTCTACTGTCCAGAACAGCAAGAAGAACTCTATATTTTAATTTTCAACCTTTGGAATGTTTTTGCTAGTGAATAATCCTGTCATAAAGAAGGGTAGAGCCTTAAGAGGGAACAAAATTACTTCATGATTTTAGAAACTACTTGCACAAAAACTAATCTCTGAAGAACAGATCTTTATTTGCCATGGGTCAGTGCAGCCTAGCATCATATTGAATAATTCATATTAATTGTTAATCTCTGTTTTACCTTGTGTACTATGGATTTCAAAATATACAGACCAAAATGTCTCTTTTTTTTTCCACTGGAATAGACATCATACTTTTAAAGGTTGTGTTAGAATTTATATACAGTTATACACAGCAGTTAAGGATGTAACAACTTTTCTATTGATGCATTAACTTTATTAGCTTCAGAGGGAAATAAAAATCATAGGACAGTTCATTATTTTCCTCTTTTCTGATTTTCTCCTTCAAATACCAGGGAGTACCAGTAATTTTTGCTACACATGACTTAAACTCCCACCAGAACAGCATAACTGTCATTTTATTTCAATTAATCTTCTTTCCTGTCAGTTCTCTATCCTGAATGGAATCTGAAAGCTTCAAACCTATCTCCTCAGTAGCTGATTTCATTCAGTGTGCTAGGAGTTTATGTACATGTAGGAAACAAATATCAGCTTGAACTCAAAACTGTTGATTGCTAGGAAACATGGGAATACTGCCTAAGGATCATGATGACAATAATGCAAGTATATTTAATAAAAACTTGTAGCACTGCTTGAACTCAAAACTGTTGATTGCTAGGAAACATGGGAATACTGCCTAAGGATCATGATGACAATAATGCAAGTATATTTAATAAAAACTTGTAGCACTGCTAGTACCCACAAAAGCACCAAAGCAGATGCTCTCCAGTTAAAGTATACATACATATATGCTCATATATTTTTATATACGTGTGTGTGTGTGTTGTGTGTGTGTGTGTCTGTGCATAAAAGATGTCTTGTACGCAGCCATCTGTCCAGGATTATGCCCCATAAATACCGGAGCTTTGTAATTGTTTGCTATTTTTTGGGGAGGGCGGAAGCAAAATGGATAGCTCTGCCACAGTGAAATGATGTTCCTGCAAGCACTTAGAAAAGAACTCAATGAGTTCTTTAAACAACTTGAAAAAACTAAGGATGCCCATAAATTGTCTGTAGGAATAGGGTCTTGTGTGGTATCGTTTTAATTGTTATTAGATGTTGTTATGTAATTTTAATTTTTATGTACTTTTATTTCATACTTTTGCTTCTAAAAATGGCAAGTGAGAAACTAGTTGAAAGAGGCATCACTTTTTTAATGCTGAATTACTGGCCAGCTCTAACATGACTGCATTAGTGAAATCAGCCTGAGGAATGGTATTTGAATTTAACAGAATGTTGTGATTGTAATAAATAGGGTGATGTAATTATACTATCTCATTTACTGAGTCATTCCTGAAATGTTTGCTCAAGTAAAATATCCACAGAGAGAAACATTTGAAATACAGATATCTCCCTATACACTGTACACATTTTTGTGCTTCAGAAAAATATAATCCTAAATTGAAGATTATTCCACTTTGTGAAATTTTGAAAATATGAGGAATCATTTTGCTTTATGTTGCATGTATTCCATACATTCATAGAGAGCAAATAAAAATTTGAAACTTTAAGGCTCTAAGGAAAAATGTAGGCAGGAGATTTTGCTCCTTCTGTGTGATCATACATTTTGATGAACAAAAGAAGGGCTTACTGTTGTTGTCTTCATGCTTTTGAAATGTTTTGGAAGAGTGAAGAAGATAGTGTATAAAGGCATCTTGCTGGTCAACAATAATAATTGTATGAAGGTTGTAATGGACATTCTTTATTAACACTGATTAGAGTATTAAAAATAAAGAAGAGGTGATTTTCCTGGTCCATGCTTCACCTTTAGACCTGGAAATGGATAAAAAAACTTGCTTGAGATGATGAATTTAGGGAGTCTGACATATGAATCATAGAGATTAGAAGGAGCTCTAAAATATCATTTTTGTTTTCGCTAAGGAGGGATACAAGAAAATGCCAAAGCTTTGCTGCTCACTTCGAAGCAGAAAGAATCATTCAGAGTTTACTGACAAAGCACTGCAATAGTTGAGGGTTTTTTTGGAGGTCTTTGCGGGGTGGTGTGGTTGGTTTAGCCAGTATTAGTGCTGAAAGCTTCATAAGCTAATCATTAATCATTATTTCATTAAGAAGATGTAGTGGTGTCTTGTGGTCATTAAGGAATATCAGTGGGATTCTTCACAGGACTTTAAAGAGTGTAATACCTGGGTGAGCTTGGCGATGAATGACACCCGTGGAGAGTGTGCCAATTGAGTGGTGTGTAAGCTTGAGTGTGGAACATGAGAATTTTTATTGAAGGAGCAGGGAGAACTATGAGAAACGTAAGTTCAGTTAAAGAGTGCACACAGAGAGAGAATAAAAACTATTCAAGAAAAACATGCTCATACTAGTTATTACTGGCTGTTTCTGATGCATAGCGCAATGATTTTGGAATGTAGTCACAGCTTGAACCAACAAAAATAGCAGAAGGAGATCAGTAGAAAGGTGTGTTTTTAACATCTCCTGTGTTAAAGAGAAAATGAAAACATTAATTTACCTTTCACTGGAAAATATAATCCACGTGAAGTCTTTAGTTTTTTTCTCATTCCTGTAGGTGAAGCTGATATGGTATCTTTTCCATATAAACATTGTGTTTTCCCATTTTTAAGAAAGATTATTGCTGTCATTTCTAATTTTTTTAAAATGTTTTTCCTGATCTCAGAAAATGCTTATTTCTCTTTTACCTGGGAAATCATGAAAATAATGAGATATTGCATTTAGATTAGCAAATGTATTAATATAATGATTGATTACCAGTTTTTGAGAACTCGTAGCAGTATGCTTGGTAAAAAATTAAAGAATTTATGTGTTTAAACAAAAAAAAATCCAACTTAAAAGCAGACCAGCAGTCTCAGTAGCCTGGTCAGATGTAGTGAGACAGTCTAGAGGAAAGCCGTGTTATAGTAGCTCATCTAACGCACAAATCACAGGTGACTGAGCCCAAGGAATGAGTCACAGGGGCTACCTGCAATAGTCTTATATAGAGGCAGGCAGCAAAAAACGAAGAGCAGTACAGTGGGAATTGGATGACTCAGGGGGATAATAACAGGAAAGAGAGTTTCTCATTAGTTTTGATCTTTTCCAATTGAGTAATGAGTTGTTAACATCTGATGAGTTCTCAGTGCTGCATGTGAAATTAGTCGATTGTTTTATCCACTTCACTACTGGAGATTACCAACCTGAAATAAAAAATGAAATAGAAAGCTCTACTACTTGGTTTGACAAGAAGTAAAAGCCACAAGGCATAACACTTCGATCATCTGGTGCCTTTGGAGCAAAGTAATGCTGCATTATAGGTAAAGAAAAGGATTTTGGAATTTCCATTTTTGATAGATTTTCCAGAGTAAATGAACCATTTGGGAGAAGCTAGGATTCCTATCTCCCAAGTCTTGAATTTTATAGACCTTGTTTTTAACTTCAATGTCTCCTGTGCTGGGTTGATGACAGATTCCTACTTTCTTGTTCAATCCATTCCTTCATCTCTCTTTTCTTGCATTGTCCTAATGGTAGAATCATTTCTGATTTCTTTATGCCAAATGAGCCCCTTGTTTCTTGCAAACCAGGCCTTCAGTGTTAAAACTGCAAGCTCATTGCCTTGACAAGGTTCCACTCTTAGTGAAATGCATTGATGAAAAGCTTGCTGTCAGTTCATGAAGTACAGAAACTGGATCATTCCCTCTCCTATCCCCACTCAGATGGGCAGATTGAAGGAGGGACTTCCCATCTTTACAGTTTCACTTTTCAAAGCAGAATTTTGAGAACAAAAAGTTAATAAACCTCTATTCCCCAATGAATAGTTTGTTTGAAGTTATACCACTGGTCCCTCTTGATATGCATTCACATGTTCATGGTCTTTTGGGAGTGGATATTTTTCATGAGTTTTAGAGTCATGAGTAGAAGAGATTGACTAAGTGGAGCCATAAGATTGGAAATACAGTCATTTCCAAGTATTGAGATAATTAAGTGATTAATGAGTGATGCTTTGTATGCTTTACAGAAAACCAAAGTTGATATTTGAGTGCTGTCTGCATCCCTTCACCTCTTGTTTCCGTTTGTTTGCCTATCTTGGCCTCATGACTGGGATGGTAACTGAGCAGAGAAGGGTGCCCTTAAGCTGCTTGAAACTTGACAGGACTTTTGAATCTTATGGAAAATCAGATTTGTCACAACTTTGCCGTTGGGAAGTGCAGAATGAACAAGCTGTGGTGGGCTGGGATCAAATAAGATGAATGCTCTTCAGAAAGAAACGAAGAACTTTTTCCAATATCTTTGATAATGGAATCATGGAGTTGTTTGGGTTGGAAAGTACCTTAAAGATCATCTAGTTCCAGTCTCCCTGCTATGGGCAGGGATATCACCCTAGATCCAGTTGCCCAGGGCCCCATCAAGCCTGACCTTGAACGCTTTCAGGGAGGGGGCAACCACAACTTATCTGGGCAGCCTGTTCCAAGATGATTATGCTCTGCATTTTAATTTTAAGACATGTTAATATCAGACCTTTATTAAATTACTATTGAAATGAAAAGCTTTTCAAAATGTGAAGTTATTTTAAACAGAATAACAAATACTCATTTAAAGGTTATTGCTTTTTCCTAACCAAACAACATAACAACAAATTTTATTCTTATGCTTACTTTTCAATTCAGTGGCAATTGCCATTGGGAGCATTAGTAAAAAGAAGGAAATAAAGTGAGAAAAGTCCGAGGCAATTTTGCAAAATTGTCCTAGGAAACTAAAATACACTGAAAACTCATTGAAAAGTCTTTTAAAGTAATCTGTCTGCAAAACAGTTATCATAAATGTCTGTTCCCTTAAAATATGAAAAGATTCTTTTCACAGCCATTTGCAAAAGAAATAGGTATAGAAGTCATGCAGTGATGGAAAAAAAGGTCTTAATAGTTATTCACTTTTTAGTTTTAAGTGGAAAGGATTGGAGCTTTGAAGTGTGAGAACTTTTAAAATGAGTATGGGAAAACCTACTGCATTCACCACAGCCAAAAATTTACCTGGCTTGCCACCATTGATATCCATTCTCTGGACACTGGACATGCAACATTCATGGAAAATGTGGGGTGAAAAGGGAGCCCTGAAACAGCCTCACATAAACCTGAAATTATCAGGAATTCCACAATCTCTCACAGCTTCAATTTCAGTAGTTTGCCATTTTTTCTCTCATTAACACCGGTTAATAATTCTGTTTTGCTGGTTTCCCGTCGGCCACCATTAGTAAAGAAAACTTTAAGAAAACAGAGAGAATAGCCCCATCCAACCCACACATACAAACATAAGTATCACACATATTTAGGCCATTTGTATTTGCCCATGGAGGCAGTGCATAATATATCAGCTTTACAGAAACCCTCTTAAGCTGATATAAGCAGCATCTGTAGTACTGATAGCTTAACTAAAATCTGTTATTTGCACAAAGCCTGCAGGATGAAAAGACTAGATTATGTCTAAAGAAGAGTGAATGTATGGAAATACATTCAGGAGTTCTATGAAAATGGTTTTCCTTCCTCGCTATCTCTTGGAAATCTCTTAGAAAGAAATACCACTGGTGCTGCATAGCAATGATTAGAACTAGAGGAATACATATCAATGAGAATTTGCCAGGGATGTGTATTTTAAGTAATTGTTTTAATTAGGAAGCAGAGAAAAGTAAACTATTTAAGTCCACCAGTTTACGAGGTACTTCTATGGCTGCAAAGCTGTTTAAATCACATTGGAATTTTTACATAGAGCAATTTGAGGGAGGCAGAAGTGCTTTCTCAGAAGAAAGGGTTGGCACTGTGTCTGTTGTCACTAATTTCTGAGACTGGAGAGAAATTTGTAGCTCATGTTAAGAATGGGCAGAGGAAGTGTGTAGCTGAAGACAAATAAAGTCCCATCATGAAGTCCTTTTTCAGGGTTAGTAATGTTGCCACAATGTGAAATCTGTTTCCTAGTACACTTGTTAAATATTTTCTGGATACTATTCCAGAAATGAACATCCACTTGGACAAAAAGAAAAGAAAACCAATCTGGTTCCTCTAAGATCAGAACCCTTGATTCCCAAAAAGTATCCATTGTCTTGCCAAAAATCAAAGCTTTGCAGTGGTACATGGGATTTTTAAGTGTCATTTTGTACAGTGCAGTGTAATTCTAATTCATATAATTCCTAATTATATTCCTGCATATCTTCCTGCTGGGAATATGTGTCAGCAGGTTTGGGTCCTGAATATATTGTCAATTAGAATGGAATAAAATAGTTACAGGGAATTTCTGCATGCAGTGCTGTAGGAGCAGGTACCTTAATTGTTTATAAACAGAGAGAATAATTATTAATACAATTGTATTTTGGAGTGCATGCTGAAAAATATCTAATTTTTTAATTTATGTGGCTTTGTACCCTATTTTCTGGTGGCATGTGTTTGGTTGCGTGGTGATTATTAACTATAATTTAGCAAGTAATGTAGACATGTGATAAGGATTGCTGATACAGGCACAAATAACATATTATTTACAGGTATCCTGCTAGGTGTAATACAGTGTAAACCAATTTCCTTTTCTTTTTAAGATGATTCATATGTGTCTGGAATAGTCCCCTTTTCCTCTTAAATGATATCCAACATTGACTCCTTTTGTGACTTTTCAAGCAACATAATTTCTTTCTACTTCAGTTTAACTTTTTTAGTTCGTAATTTTCTATCTTACTGTCTTTAAATCTACTGTTTCAAAGTAATTTGAAATATTTAAATGAACTGCATGCAAAAAGAAAGTGGTTCTGTATTTGCGGATTTCAATCTTCCATTTTTACGGGCACATACATATAGTTGGCCAGCAGTTAAAATAATCAAACTAAGTAAAATCATTCCCTGGAGAACATGCCCCTTAAGCAAGAAATCAAGTTAGTAGGGCTTACAAGATTACTTGTGATTTAGCTCCTAATTCTGTTGGTACCAGCTATGAGGAAAAAGACTTTGTCATTGCACTAGCATCAGAAGACTGCAGACTTGGCTTTGCAAAAGGAAGCAAGGAATATATTGTAGTAATTGTAATTGTTTATATTTCTGTTGTTGCTGAAGTTATCTACAGGCTAGTTTTGCATGGTGCTGAAGAAGTTCTGCTGCTATTTTCTGTCAGCTGCATTCCTGACAAAAAGTAACGTACGTTAAATTAGAAAGTCACCCTCATGGGAAATAAAGGTAGTCTCATGCAGCATACTGTGACTGAAAATCTACCACAATGCAAATAAATGGACCCTTGATAGTAATAAATTTCCTGCAAATTATCAAAATAATTTAAAATGGAATTATGGTATCAGGAACAATTTGTTAACAGGAAATTAGAGTACTCAAGCATGCGATGAGAGTGTTGCTTACAATGCTCCACACATTTGACAGACCCTATTATACTCCTGAGCTTCAGAATAAGGGTGAATAATTGAGTTTGTTGCTTTAAAATCCGCTTTTTAGTCTATGCAGTTGGAGAGTGAGCCTTGATGTTAGAAAACAAGCATGTAAGCCGGCTGTGGTTATCATGTTTTCCCTTATCCTGACCCCACAGACCAAGCAGTCCCTGAGGCCAGAAGATGTTGGCAGCTTTGGAGGCACAAAGCCCAGCATTCCTGCTGTGCACCTTGCCACACAGCATCTGTCTCTTTTTGTCTTAGGGATGGAAGACCTCAGTGGGGACGCTCTTGGTTTGCTTGTTTCCTCTCCTAGGGAAGACCACTGGAGTAGGTGCTGCTTCCCTGCGCAGCTCTCCAAAGCAAAGGTTAGACCAGAGCGGGAAATGGGCAGAGCTGTTGCAGTGATTGTCAGGAAGTCAGAAGGTGCAGGCTGGTGAGTTTGGTGTCTGAGAAACAGAGCAGAAACCCAGGAATCATCTGGAATCAAGGTGGATGGCACAAAAAAATTACTTAAAAGGTCCTGACTTATTGGTAGGAAGGAGGACACAGTAATTGCTGAGACCTGGCTAGTGAAGCCAAATTAATTAGAAAGCACTAAGAAAATTTAAAATAAATTTAAGAAAAAGACAGTGAAATTAGTATTAAACTCCCGTCCCCAAACAAACATTTTTGTAAGATAATATTTTTTATTAAAAGACCTGGTAGTGCTTGCATGTACAAGCAAACATGAGGGACTTTTTCTGCATTTTTTTTTCTTCAGAGGCAATAACCATAATATTTGCATGAAAGGCTCTCATGGATACCAGCACCCATGTGCTTGTCTGATACGAGAATTTTTCCCCTTTGAGATTTTTTTAACAAATTGTAAGGTAGCTGAAATGTGGAAGTAGTTTAAAGACATATATAACTGAGTCTATAGGTCTGTATGTTAGACATTTTGCCTTTTCATCAAGACTATCTTCTTGGAAGTTTTGGACTCACTTATTATGGAAAGAAGCTTGCAGATCTTAATAAAAATACACTAAAATGCTCAGTTGTTTCCTGAGCTGTATTTCTAGGCCAGACAATATGTTGCAAATAGAGAAAAGGCATTGGGCCAAACCTGCCCGTTAATGGTTAGTTCACATAAATTCCACCTTTTGCTTTTCTTCCCACAATTTTACCCTCTCCTCATTTTTCTAGTTGCTTTAATCAGTAATCAAGTTGGATTCTCCTTTCTTCCAGACTCTTTAGAGAAAAACAGACTTTCTTTGTTCTCTATTGACTTGTTTTCTGAGTAGTAGTATTTTTGTGTTCCTAGTACCTGAGTTCTTGAAGTGGATGTTTTCAAAAAAAATTTGATGAAGTCCTTTCATACTTACAAAAGCATCTGTTCAATAGAACAAATCAGAATCTGTCTTAACAAAAGGTGGAGATGGAGTGACTCATCTCTCTGGCTTTTGTGCCTGAGGTCAAATACATTTTGACAGAAATATTTAAGCCTTGCATGTTACCTACATCTTTTCAGACTGTTGATATATCATCTAAAAATTTTATCATGAGTGCTAAAATGAGAACCCACAAAGACATAGTTGCAATGGTCAGCATTTGCAGAGGGACCCCATCTGGTCTGCATGAGCACTGGGTTGGTTGCTCTGGACTGGAAGTAGGTAGAAAATATGGTTGTGTTAAAGAACATCATGTTGCTCAAGCAGGATTTATGGGGCTAATCTTAATTTTGTGTCATGCTTACAAGGAAGCTTCCAGCAGGCATGATGTCCCCAAACTCTAGACCATTTAAAGGCCAGTGATTGAGTCTATTTTCCAGAAAATGAATGGAAAACCGGTCATAGTAGCAATTTACTGTTCTAGGACAGTTGCTGAAAGTAAATAGAAGAGTGCAACTTGTCTCGCTTTTTTTGTCTGACTTAAAAATACACTTCTTCATGTTTCAAAAGAAACAAACAAACATCCCACACTTAAGTGGGATGTCCGTCTCTCTCTGTGTGTTGGTCATAGCTCCTTTGGACAGGCATGCAGGGGACAAGGAGCTCAGCTCCAGCCCAGCTGCTGAACTACTGAGCAGGTGCAATTCAGCAGTGGCTGTCCTGAGCTCTGTCACACCAGCAGAAAGGTAAAGCATGCATGAATTAGATGGTCCAATATATTGTTTAATTTCATGTGATGTAGCTGAGATCTAGGACACTACTTGTAAATTACCTCTGCAATGAGTTAAATGACCTCTGTAATTTCGTCACATTTAGTAAAACTCTCCTCCTATTATTCTAAGGGATGATATGCCATGTTTAATGCAAACAGTCACCTAGTTAGTTTTGGATTTAGTCTGATATAACTACACTTCTGATTATTCTTAAACCTATTATTTTGAAAACTGAAAACTCACTGCTTGATAGCTGAAAATTTAAAAAAAATAGATTTCCTTCCAATTCTATTTCTTTTAGAACAGTACAGAAAGCAAAATATTTATTGAGGTTAGAGAGTGAAATGTCAGTTTAGTCTCATGTATATTACATCTATTTTAGATCAAGTCCTAATTGTTCATCTGAGAAGTAGCTCCCAGTCTAAGGGGTTTGTGTCAAACAGTTTTGGATCCTTTGTTATAAAAGATGAGAAAAAAATCTCTAATTCAGTGCATTTTAAATGTTCTTCTGGCGCATCTCTGCAGCCTGGCTATTCAGGCCACTCCATCAAACTTAGACATCAGTATTTGCTGAATCTCTATGCTCAGTTTGTTACTAGTCAAGCCAAAATAGAAACTATCTGTACTAGCTGTACTCAAAAATGGAATCCTGATATGTAGATAGATGTAGTGAGAGATCTAGAAGTCCAGAAATAAGAGAAATAAATAAAATATAATTTCATGAATGATAATTTATGATCTTCTGTCCAAGACACCACTTACAGGTGCAGATAATTACTTGTTTTAAAAATTGAAATGTCATTTGTTGTTTAGCGAGGGAGTTATTCAGTTTAGATGCTGTATTTTATAATGGATTATCCAAACAGGATATTTTATTTACAGAAAAATAGCATACCGAAAGAAAAAGGGACACTGCACAGACTGCAAGCAAGAGTCCCCAGGTTTTGCATTAGCTATAGCAAGCATATAAACAGGCACAGTGTATGGCAAAAAGAAAAATAGAATTATATTAGTTGTAACATTTGCAGTAGGTGTCCTCAGTCAGCTGAAACTCTTCTCAAATCAACGTATCTGTCAAATAAGAAGGAGATTATAGCCCTGGGTCTCAGATCTAATGAAGGTTTGTATCAGTATTGGAAATCTTTTGGAACTATCTTTCCATCCTTATTTTGGAAAGGAAAAAGCTCCTCTTGCTGACATAATTCAAAAAATAAAACATGTCTTTCATCTGTGATTAGTATTGGCTTGGTAAGAAAGACGAATAAAAGAATCAGAGTAAAAAATTCTGCCTCAAATCCAAAATGCTTTTTTTTTTTGCTGAGTATTAATATTTCCAATATGAGATTTTTCTATTGGTAAGTGAACCCTGCAACTGTAGTAATAAAATAAATAGATTCATTTGAAAGATTTGTATACATAAAGCCAATACTTAAATATCTTTTACAGGAAGAAAAACTTGAGTAAAATCCATACACATTTGATTAGATATTCTTCACTCAGAATCTGAGTCACTGAACTGAACATATACCACAGCACCGACATATGAAGTGTATGTCGCAGCAGCTATGAAAAAGCAGTCTAGTTTTTATGGTTATGGGTGAGGACTCTGAAACTATTAATGGCCTACAAAGGAGGCAGCACCCAGCAAGATCAGAGAAAACCAAGGAAAACACTCCCTGCCCCAGTGGTTGGAGCCCTGAGCTGCTGCTGTGCTCCAGGAGACGGGAGTCCTGTGCCTGCTGCTGCCGCTGCCAGGAGCTGGGTGCCCACAGGTGGGTACTTGGTGGAGCTGCCTCCGACTGAAGAGCAGGGCTTGGAATGCCCAAACTGCTCTCAGCCAGTGCTGCACTGGGTGCCCTCGCTTAGAACAGACTCCCTCTGTGGCTGCATTAGAGGCCCAGTGAATGGTCTGAAATCTAGCAAAGTGTGGGTACACCCATTAGGAGTGAGATTTTGCCTTGGGTTTCCAAAGGTGTTTACTCTTTATCTGTAAAGTTCTTCTCTACATTTTCCAGTCGAGGGTGTTTATTAACAGTATCAAGCCTAGCACTGAATCACACAAATTGTCCTTTAATGACCATTTGTAACTGCAAAACAGCCCTGTTTTCCCAAAGCAACTTCTGTATAATACAGCAGACTGAGTGTAATTAGCATTTCAAAAAATGTAAAGGACATGATAGGAATTAAAGTGCTGGAAAAGAGTGATCAGTATTATATACATGCTATATTTTTTCATGACCTTTTTGTCTGGCAGATACTCAGTAATATATGGTTATAGTGCAACAAAACCAGAGAGAAAGCCTGAAGCTGAACTCTTTCCATTGCTCAAGTATTCAGTTTATATTCCCTCTCATCTTCTCAAGTAACAGCAAAAAAAGAAAAACCTGGCAAAATGAATGCTAACATTAATAAAAAAAAGGCACCAAACCCCATTTATCTTATGCCCAGCCATCAATGCAAATGATATGAAGAATTTTCATATGAAATAAAATCAAGAACAAGCCTGATATACTTTGAAGTCTTGCCTGAACTCATCCTGTTAAATACTGACCTTTATTTGTATGTTTCCTGTATCTTGCCTGGCTTTTATAAATAAATAGACCGAGGATCATTCATTATTAAAGAAGTACTTGCAATAGATAGTTCAGCAGTCTAACAATCAATGTTATTAAGGCTGAATCTTCCTGTTTGAAGCCACATGAAGACGTGCCTGTCATGCTTTAATTATGTTTTTTTAATATTTGGAGTACAGTGTTCCTCTTGTAAATGCACCAACCTCTCCCCCCGCCCCCGAAAAAACTAGTGTTGTCAAAGGCATACTGGCATAACCTATGGCTCATAAGTGGGCCTTAAAATTAAGTCTCTTGGATTTTCATCATTGGCTTAACCATTCTCTCTTTGCGGCAGCAGCCTTTCCATTTGTCCTCTCTGACCACCACCACAGCTGTAAAGTGAACAAGTGAACTATGTACTCACTTCATCATAGTAATACTAGGGGGCTTAATATTGCTGGAGTTCTTCCATGTACCATTGCACAAATTGTAAATCAATTAAATAATTTTCTTTAATTCTTTGCAGGGCACCTTGTACGTTTTACATTTTTAGGAAATAACACTTGCTTTAATAGTGTGTCTTCTGCGACAAACTGAGCATTGTTGTTTCCCTTGCTGAAAAGGTTCTTTAAGCAGTGATCGTTCTTCTGTCAAATCCTTTCCCTTGTGCCAAATACAGGCAACCGGCCTTGGTGAAGGTGACCACATCAGTCAAATGCAAGACGACTGTGGGTCCTTCAAATAATATGTCCCTCAATAACCTTGTCCTACTTGTCTGTACATACCCACTTGTCTTTCCTTTTGCTTTGTTTTCAGCATAGTTACCTAACTGGCATCTAAGACACTCCATGTCTGACACCCCAGAGACCTGTCCTCCCTCAGCTTCCCTGCACACAGAGAGGAGGGAGCACAGCCTCTCCCGGTTTTTGCATACGAGACTTTAATCACCGGCATTCGTCTACACGCCCTTGTGAAGGCATCAATCGTACATCAAACAAAGGAAATGTTTTTGCAGGAGGGAATATCATCACATTGCTAATGCATCTGGTAGAACAAATGTCAAAATAATCTGAATGTTTCTTCTTTTTAGAGTGTAATCATGCCCAATTTAGAGCATGGTTGCTTTAGTTTGCATAGCACAGGAAGGTGCTTGTGAGGCAATCAGGACATCTTCTTAAAGAATATGAAGAGTTGGAGCCTTTTTTTGCATATCTCTTTTGCCTGTCAGAGATAGCAAAAGTGCAGATGAGTATAAAAATTTACAGTGTTGTATAGAGAAGTTTTTTTATGTTAGAAGTAAATACCTCTAGATGGTTATGGTTTCACTACAATTTTGCATGCATACTGACCTTAGAAGGAGTAAAGAAATAGACTTTAAGTTTCTTAAGCAACTTTAAATTGCCTTTTTTTTTTTTGTAACTCTCAACGTATGTTGTAGGTGAGAAGAATTTGAGCCATATTTCAGTATCTTTTTCAGTCACTTCTTGAAACTGTGTTGATTTGAAACTTTTGAAGTATTTTTAATGAGCATAATGGAGTTACTTTGAATTTTCCCATTACAACCAAGAGAATGGTTTTGTAATATTCCCTTTGACTTCTCATTCAATAAAGAGAAAATGCTTTTAAGCACAGAAGCAGAATTAAAAATATACTTGAAATTAAAGCTTAAAAGGATATGATTCAAAACTGCCAGAAGAGTAAGTTCATTCTTACTCTTATTTTCAAAGAAAACATCTTTTAGAAGCTAAATTCCAGATACTTCCCAAATGTTTTCATCCCCACTGTATATAACTCACTGTCTGGAAACTAATATAGTAGTTACAGGAGCTGTGATTTTACAAATACATTTTCCAAATGGTATTTGCTATATAAAATTGCAAAAAGTGTTAGCTTTTCGAGGCTCATCTGTTTTCTTTACTACATGGTATGTTGAGAGATGACTCATCATCAAGAGAGAGGCATGATATGAGATAAGGAGAGCTATCACTGCTATGATTATAGTGTTTATATTGCACAATAAGAATATCTTCGAATTTAGTTTAGGTTAAAATTGAAGTGGCAAGTTATTAAAGATATACAGTAAAATAAAAATTTTTACTTATTCTGATAGTGATTGACAAGGTAACACCTTAAGAGAAAAAGGCAGATGAAATTGCCCATTATTCTCTTCTTATTTTATCTCTTGTGTCTAAAACTATCAATTGAAGGTCCCTGAGTGCTCTGTGTAGCAGATCCTATGGCTCTGTCCTCTGGTCTTGTCAAAGAGATCATAAAATCATAGGATAATGAGGCACATCCATCTTAGTTCTGTTCAAGCCTTCTACATCTGCTTACTTTAGAAGAATTATCCATTAAGAGCATTTCTGATGCTATGTCTGGCAAACCAGTTTTCTGCTGTGAAATGTTTTCAGAGCCACGCTTTTTGTGGAGAATTTTTTTGACATTGCCATTATCAGGAAGTACTGAAATACTAAATTTTTCTTTAATTGTTTTATTATTATACTTTGGTTAGAAGCTGTCATATGAGTCAGAAAAGTGAAGATGAAAAATTCTGTTTGTATTATGCTAAAAAAAAAGGTCTTGCCCCTGTTGAATCACACATTTTGATAGCATTAAAGGAAAATATTTTTAATTTTTCAGTTTGTTCAAAGCTTTGATGTTTGATGCTGGGGTTCCACTTCATATCAAAATGAAGTTTGAGAGCCTCAGAATGTGCTGCAAGGTAAGAAACTCTGGTGTCTCATGGGTTCTGTTGTGATCTGTGAAGCATCCTTTTGAGGATGCACTTTTGGCTGGGAAAACTCAGAGAATAACAAGTCAGGCGCTTTATTGAGCAACCACTGAACATGATCAACACAGAAAATCTTCATTATTCATTTAAATTTTCACATCAGAAATGCTGATTGTAGGGTCCTTAGCAGAGAGACTCACTGTTTCAACGTGTTTGAATAGCAATTAGTATAAAATGCTTCCATACTAAAATTACTGAATGAGCTCTGCGACATGAAACAGCAGAGTAACTCCTACCTCTGCCAGCTCACCTGCCTTCACTGATATGCTTGGTTTGGTGAGCATCATCTTTACTAAGTTTAGAGTACATCAAATTTAGGCAGCACTAAAGCATTTCATGTTTGTATTTGCTCTATATAGCAAGAGTTACTTGTGGGTGCTTAGTCTTAAGAACCTTGTGCTCAGAGCTGTAATTTTCCTCTGTTCTCTCAGTGCACGCATTCTTGTTTGAAGAACAAGAACTTGTCTACCTTTGTTAGCTTCCTTGCTAAAAAGAAGAAAACACTAACTAGCAAGGACATCTTTCATAACACAAGCTAAATGATAATTTTTAACATGTGAGAAGGAAAAATTGCTGAAATGTAAAATTTATTAACAGTTGTAAAACCTTGTTGCTTCCATTCCCTGAGTGACAGTCATTTCTAAAAGCATAACATGTGAGGGCAAACTCAATAATATAAGTAAGAAAGAAAATCAGTTTTAAAGTTGAATCTGTAGATATTTTTAATATACTCACCTAAACTTGTAAGCCTGCCCTTTCTAAAAAAAAAAAAACAAAAAAAATTAGAAGCATATAAATATATTCCATCAGACATTACTTAAAACCACAGAATGTTGTTCCAGAAATGGCAATGGCCAAAGGCATATGTTAAATTAATAAAAGATGAGAGTAGTGAATTTGAGATAAAGAAATTCTTCTGATATTTGCTGACTGGTTTGAATTGCTGCCGTGCTTGTGTGCTGCAGGAAAACTAGAGTGCTCTCACTTGAGAGCAGCAAGTTTTACTGGCTGTTAATATGGCTAGCAAAAAAAGATCTTGCTCCTCTGAGATCCTACTCTCTTCTGAGTCTATGGAAGAAATGCTGGACCTTAAACTACCATATTTCCCAGTGCCATACAGCCAGGAAAATGATACTGCGCAGAGTCAGGCCCACTAAGGGTGCGCCCGGAGCTAGAGGCTGGGAAGTTCTCAAGAGGCACAAAGCAGACCAGTGGAAACTTTTTCTAACCCAAAAACTTTACAGAGCAGGATCCATAGGGTTGCAAGGTGTTACTGGGAGTGCCATGCAGTGAGCTCTGCTGAGCCTGTGGAAAGGATCGACAAAGGAAACAAGGAAGGTTATGTGTAAGCGTGAGCCTGTGTTCCCATCCATTGGACATTATTTGTTGAAAACAGTGCTATGGCAGCCATTTATTTTTATATTGGTATTTCACAGGAGCCCAGTTTTATGCAGGGCCAGATAGAATTGGAATAGTAGAAAGGAGGACTAAAACAGCCTAGTATATACTTAGTTTCTAAGTATAAACCTGCCTCATTCAAAGTGAAGCAGAAATTCAAAGGGGATAAGCTACTTAAGACTTGCCTTCTAGGTGACTTATACCCATCCATCCTGTTTTGTATCAAAACTCTCACCAGTCATATTACCACTACTCCCATTCCCCTGTATTTTGGAGAGGAGAATGGGTCTGTTCTCAGGCAATCAAGGGGAAGTGATCTGCCTACTGCCATAATCAGACTATTTGCTAGTCCAAGCACAAGCACCCTTTGCTGCTCTCCTTTGATTTCTTATCTGACAAAAAGGTAGCAGGAGAATCGTATTAATTGCTGCTGCCAGATTGAACACGGTATATTTATCTATGAAGAAATACTTCAAATTTTTGAATTTTGATGTTTTGTTGTTTTTTATTTCCTGTTGCAGGAGAGGGCTGCTAGTTTTCTTTTATAATCTGTTGATGAATTCATTTTAGCTCTTTTAAGGATGTAAGAAGATGGAGCAAGAACATATTTTTCCCAAATGTCTTCTTGCCCTTCCCTCCCGACTTTGAGACCATATTTCATGTAGATGGCACAATTCCTTAGCTGACTGACAAATCTTAATTCTCTCCAGGCCCTCAACACAAGAGTTCTGTCTACTTTTGCCTTCCACTAGTAAAAAGCAATCCTAGTACTGGATATCCTGGATATTTGCTTTGTATTTCTTTACAGATCCTGCCTTTATTTTCCCAAGAGAATGTATATCATCTGTTCCTGAGTCTGCAGTCAATGGTTAAGGCAGAAATGGTGGCCATTAACAACTTTACATAAAATATGTGCAGGTCCTCAAAAATTACATGGAGAGACCAAAATTCAAACAAATGGTTTGTACAGGGGCTGGGAAGGGGGCCAGGACTGATTTGGATAGGTACCTGAATGACTGTGTATAAATGCTGCCTCACCAAGGGTGATTTTACATCTTGGTACTATTTATTCTTACTCTGACAATGTAAACAGCAAAGACGCAACAGGTGCTAAAAGTAGTATTCACGTCATTGCATACTCCTAGGCAACAGTATGAACCTAATTTTTTTCTGCATTTTGTGAAGAAGGAAAAAAAATGTGCTACAGTCTCATCTTTACAAAGAGCTTCTGTACTTACAAGTTTAAGTCATAAAAGAACCATCCTATGTTCACAGTAAGATGTCATGAGTTCTCAGATGTTTCATCTTAAGAAATAAAACATTGAAATGTACAGCAAAATAACATGAAGAATTGAATCCAGACTCCAGGACATGCACTATTATTTATTGCACTAACAGGTTGATCTTTTCAAAATGCTTCTCTGTTCTCTAGCCCCCAAAATCCACAGCACAGTATGAGGAACTATTATCTTTACTTTAGAAATCAATACCAAAGGTTACATCTTGGGCTAGTGGTCCAGGATTGTTCAGAATAATGTCTTTTTTATCATTCTTCTACTTGATAATGGATGGCGGAAAATTGCTCTCTCCAGCTTTTCCACATAAACTTACAAATGCCTCCCATGAGCTCGTAGATTAGTGTTATTAAATGGTTGCTCTGGACATAATGAATGTGAGGGTAGGGATGGGAGAAAACAGAATGTTTTTGCAGAGATTGTTTCTTCGTCCAGGCTCCAAGACACATTCCTAAAATGGAGACATTAGTGATGGTTCTATGAACATTGCCTGATACTGATGGAAAGCAAAGTACTTTGCTTCAAAAATGTATTTGATGAATGTGGTACCATATTGCTTGTCAAAGCATAAAGGTGGCTTTTGAATTCCTATAAAAATGTCATGGTGAAAAAGCCAATACTAGCTACAGGGCTGCAATTTATATCTTACAAATGCTGATGTGAATGTCCTTTGGGAAACACAGCAGCAAGGGAATGAGCTTGGTAAACTGAAATGTAGAGGGATTTATTTCCTCTAAGTTTTACTTCTTGATTTACTAAGTTCATTGTGATGGATGGGAGCAAAATATATAAAATGACTGGCATATACTCACATATATGAGTGACCATTGAGCATATACCATACTTCCATTTTCAATTTGAGATGGAAGTATAGTACCTATTATGGATGATATGATCAAGTTTATTTTAAACCCAAGAGCTGTTGATTGCATATTAAAATGGTAGTTCATGTCTATCTTGATTTTTGGTAAATCTCCATTGACAGATAAATCATTTTAGAGAATTTCAGTTGTCAGCAGAATTTATATTTCAATTAATATTTGGGAATTTTACTCAAGAGCTAATAAATTTTACCTTTATTGTGGCAGGGTTCTTGAGGTGCATATGTAAAGAATCACCGTGAGAAAACTATGCGATTTTTATGTCTTTTAGAACAGACCCAGTAATATTTGCTTCAGATAGTTGTACAGCACAATTATTGACATTTGGAATAAATTCATAATCTCTGACTAGTGATGAAAGACTGCAAATGAAAAATATGCTGAATTTGGTGGAAGTATCGAGTTGGAGCAAAGGTCAGTTTTATTTCTAACACAGTTCATTCTATACTATATAATGTAAGTGATTTTTGTTATGCCAAGCAACTGAGCATAGTAAAGTCTTGAAACAGTCCCATATTTTGGTAAAAGCTGAATGGGATTAGGTTTTCAGTCAGACTAGTGCTCAAAAATATAGGTACTTAAAATTTGAATAACTTAATTTCCTTTCCCTTTTGAAAATGTAGCCCTGCAGCAGATCTTTGAAGTGCAAACTCTGAGACAGCAGTATTAAAATAATCATGGATCTGGAGGAAATACCACAGAAACACCCAGCACAGTTTAATCAAGAATAGAAATTAATTTGAACTTTCTGTGGTCCGTTGAATATTAAAACATTTCATATTTCAAATAGAAAAAAAAAAGAAGTCTTCAGCAAAGTTCTGATCAGAGCCAGTGACACTTCTGGTGTAACACTTGAATATTACGATTAAGGTTGAAGGTTTCTACTCAGCTTCAGCAAACTTTCTTGTGTCTTGTACTTTGTATTTATTACTACTAGTTGAAAAATAGATGATCTATGCTACAGGCTGTGGAACAAAAGGAATAACAAACTAAAACCCCCAGGTGACTACTTTGGCCAAACAAAGTATTTTTATTCTGCAATTTCTCAGCATTTTGTTATGAAATTCATGTTTTCAGACTTTCTGTTATAGCCTGTGTCCCTATACTGGATTGCATCTCTGAAGATGAGTATTTTGTGCAAATGCTGTATTTTAGAATGTTTTTATTGAGAAGAGGTTTCCTGCTGGAGATATTTCTGTATGTGTGAGAATGGCTGGGTAATGATCAAATTCTTGAGAAACTTGTGGTTCAGGAGCTTCTTCAGAGCATCACATTGTGCTGTTGTACTCAGCATCACTAAATCTCTCTAAAAGGTGTTTTTTGTTAAAATAACTAAATTAAATAGATTGGGTTATTCCGGAAATCTACACTGATCAAAGGGGTTTTTTTGGACGTCAGTTTTGAGAGTCTTAAGTGAACAGTAAGAGCATGAGTCACTGAAAGAGTGTTTTGAAATAGCAACAGTGGAAAAACCCGTTTTCAAACCAACTGTATGAATTAACTATTATTGTGTAGGAACACTTTGTGAGGAAGGAAGTACATTGACATTGTTGCTGGGCAAATGTCAAAACTGCAAGTCATTGTGTCCCCACTGACTTTCTTCCTGGAGTCAAAATCCCAAATCAAGTCTTATATAATTTATATATTTATTCCCATTACCCCTGAATTAGGATTTGAGGATTTTCCCTTGTGAAAATCCTCCGTGAATGTTAAAGTGTCTGGCAGAGATTACATTGCTCCTCACTTCCTTCCATTGCCATCTGTGTGTGGGTGTCTTTTGGGGGGCAGGATGGCAAGAATTAGAAGCATTTCTGAAGGAAAATACTGTATTTCTTAGAGGTATTAATGTGGAAATATGAAAAAAATATGTATTTTCTGGAAGCATGGTCGAGAGTTTCACAAAGCTTTTTTGTTGAACGTGGGGGTATTTGGTTTTACATGCTACTTTCAAACTGCTGACGTAAAAAAATAAGAAAGCAGAAGCATTTATTGTGGCAGAGATAAACTCAGGCAGCTTTTGCTGTGCTGTGGAGATTATCAAAGTGCACTGTACAAACACTTACTGATACGTGTATGAGAGAAAGAACATACGCTTATCAATCTACCTGTTTTCTATGTACAAAGTGGTCAGCAAGACACGGTAAAACATCTACTAGATACAAAAAAGAAGGATAGATGAACTATTTATGGCAAATAGCAAAATTTTCCCTTAAGAATACATTGTCAGTTTTCCTGAAACAATCTTGGATGAATTTTTCAGAGTGAGACTTCAAGATAGTTAAACAACAGTGTTGTTACTAGTGCCCTTTTATATGTTATTTCAGGAACAGGAGGTCAACTTGGGATAGGAGTCACATATCCATTTTCTTCTTAGCTTTTCTTGAGGGTGGCTACTCTTACATTCATACCCTGCAGTGTTTTCCACTAGCATACACTTGCCAATGCTGTTCTACTTCCCATTAACCAGGCTGCACAGCAGTAGGGAGGGGACTCCAGGTGCTCAGCTTCCCACATGGGTGTCCTGCAGGGTGGTAAATAATTTATTTTCTCTTATCTCCCAAGCTATTTAACACAAAAATGTTACAGCTCCAGTAAAAGGAATTAAAAGGGGCCACAACCAGAATGCCCCAACCAGAATGCCCAAAGACTGAGGTGGAGATGCTCAGGTTCAAATGCCTGAAACGGCTTGTGTCTGAGCAGAAATTTGGACTAAGCTGCCTCATTAATTAGATAATGTAATTAGCAGACAGTAGAGACTGTTCTCTTCCGTGTGGAGTTTCCTCATTATTTTTAAAAAGAAATAACATCATCACTGAGGGAGATGGAAAAAATTGTTATTTAAGCTGGTGACTAGCTTAATGCTAGTGGGGCATTGATATTGCAGAACAGCCTCATTGCCTGTTGATTTACACTGGGCACACTGGTGCTGGGAAGAGCATGGACGCCATTATGCTTGCTGTTTGGAGGCTTCCTGCTCTACACTTGGCATTGGATCCAGAACTTTTTTGGAGCACAAGGTTTAGCTTGAGTTCCCAAAGGTAATGACAGATGGAGAACATGATGAGTAGCTGAATTCTTGGCTGTTTCTCTCTTAATAGTACCCAAATGTGTCTGCAGGTGTTTGAAAGGTAGAGTGGGATTGATTGAGGGAAGAAGGATGGGACATCATGATGAGAAAAGTTGGAAGTCACTTAGCTTCTTATCTTCTTTTACCATTATTTAAGATTTCTGGTGAACGAGAAATCAAGTAGGTCTCACTGATAAGTCTCCTGGCCTCCTTGTTTATCTCAGTCTTTAGAAGTTTTGCTTGAAGAAAGCATACAGTAGTTGAAAATGAAGTGTGATTATTTTTTTTCTGGTTTTGGTTGGTTGGTTGATTTTTGTTTTGTTTTTCTTTTTTATTTGGAGGTGAGGATCTCTCATAAATCAAATATCTTCAGGGCATTTTTATGGTGTTCAAAATTCTACTTATATTTTATGGGCTTTTTCCCCCACAAATATTTTTTTACATAGTGAAATCTTTTAAGATTTTACATGTCATGTGCGTACTGATACCCTATTATAGTTCATCAAGATCACAAGGCTTTACATCACTTTGAAGAAAAGC
Organism: Edolisoma coerulescens; assembly: GCA_013397115.1. Classification (NCBI taxonomy): domain Eukaryota; kingdom Metazoa; phylum Chordata; class Aves; order Passeriformes; family Campephagidae; genus Edolisoma; species Edolisoma coerulescens. The sequence goes on along the minus strand of VWZW01007347.1, from coordinate 2,564,835 downwards.
ATAAAAATTCCTTTGCAGTAGACAGGCTTTACAGGGCTTTCATGCTACTTAGTTTTTCTAAACAGCAACACTCTTGTCTTGCAAATGTTTAGCGCGGAGCAATGTTCTTCAGCAAGATGCTAAACTCCAGTGCTTAGGATAAGAGCCTTGGGATTACAGGGGTTTCATCTGTGGTTACTGGCATATTGCCAGTTATGCACAGCTTGTGTCATTTGTAAAACGGTCATTTGTGGCTGTGGAAGAGATCTAAGTAGAGGACGTCTTTTGGGAAACTTTAGAGATAAATGTTGCTGGAATGAAGCAGTAATTCCTTTTGCTGAAGGAGACAGGAACCTGTGTGGACTGACACTTTTAGAATAAAGAGTGGCACAGATACACAGCCATATTTAATTATCCTTTTTGTGTTTTTGAACTGGATTTCTCCTCTGAAGCTTGATTATGAGACAGAGTGTGACTGAAGGATTTACATTATTGGAATTTGTTGGTCAGCACCATTGATTTATTTCATATAGGTATGGAAGTGAAGAGATGTTTGCATTCTTTATTAGCTCTTTCACAATAAGAATGTAGATGAATTTTCCTGTCTGAAGCAGAAAGTCATAACAGTATCAAGCAACACGTTGTTCTTCACAAGGTTAGGCTAGCAAGAATTATGAATCCTTTCTGCCCTTCTAGGCTTGAGTATTTCTGAGAATGCTTACAGTTGAAAATGAGAGTCCAACTCAAAAGCAGTAGGATGATTCATTCGAGGGTTTTATTTCTCCAAATTCTTGTGTCTACCTTCACTTTGGAAAAAAGTATATTTCAGCTGATATTGTTTTAAATCTAGAAAACTGCAATTTTGTGCTTGAGTAGTTTCATTAAAATATGTCATATTCTCTGTACAGTTAGTATTATTCAGATGACATTTTAAAATTTCCATCTGGGTACAAGCTTCCTTGAGGTTTAACAGAACTCAAACAAATACACAGTCCACCCTCAATTATTAGAAGTCAAAAGAGTAAGTTTCTGCATTTGTTTTCATTAGTAATTCTAAAAAGCAAGTGGCAGAAATGCGTGTGAAAGTTGAGACATAAATAATTTCCTTAATCAAATTGCACTCTGATCAATGGTGTTTTTTCTTTTAAAAATTCAACCCATTTAAATACTAAAGGTCAGAAAGTTAAATATGTAAGTGCAACCAGCAGGGTATTGAAATTATCACAGTGTCAGCTCTGTTGCCACTCATGATAAAAAAACTGTACCAAGTTAAATCTATAAATCTATTTTACATTAATCCAAAAGAATACAGAAAAGAAAGAAAAAACCTACTACCTAAAAATATAGGGTGGAAAGAATTTATGGGGTATGTGTTCCTTCAAGCACTTTTGCAACCCCAGCCTCAGAGAGGAGTCCCCGCATCCTTCATTTACCTTTGTGTGGGCACTGCAATAAAATGATGCAAAGCCTCTCTTTGCTCAGCTGTAATAGACATAGGGAAAAATAATCTGAATAATCCAGAATGAGTACTGGATAATAGTGCATTTTTCCATACTTTAACCCAAATATAATATAGCCATTTTTTTTTCTTCCCTCTGCCCTTCTGCCTGTAACTTTATGGTACTTGCTTTCTTTCAGATATATGCATGAAGAATTCATACACAAACTGTGCTTCTCAGATAAAGAAAAGAAATTGTAAAATATCCATGCTGATATGACTGTGGCAATGTATGCTATGGTTCGTGACAGTGAAAACTTCAGGGAGAATGCAGATCATTTTTGTCCTGTTCACCAGTGAAATGCCTTTCTTGCAGAGTCCTACTCTCCATTAGACAGCAATTTTTGTTCGAAAACAGCTAGTGCTGAAAACCTGAGAGACCACTGGCTTTTACAATCTCCCTGCTCATCTAATCCACTTTCTGTGTTTCCAGTATCTGAATCAGAAATGAAATTGCTCATTATATTTTTTTTTCAGTCATGGCCAAGGATTTTGAAGTGTATATCATTGACTAACCTTAATTTCCTGATGTATCACCTTGAAGTGATGGTGTTGAAGACAAAATGACCCAATACCCTTCTCTCTCAAAATAAAAAATAAAGAGAAACAATGGAAATACTATTTCCTTAGTAATTTAGTAATAGTCTTATCTTAAATTTAGACACTGATACTTTCTAAAGTCGTGTTTATTAAGTTTTCTGTACTGTGAGCTGCCCTGCAAAAAAATTCTCAAAGTTCTCAAGGCTAGGTGGTGGTGAAGCTCTGAAGCTGAGCCATGTGACCAAGAGGTTCCCTTGAGGCAGCACTGGAATGATCCGCTCCTGTCTTTCAGAAACAAACAGGCCCAGCTGCCCAGATATCACAGTGCTGGGCAAACATAACCATGATGGTTACATTGCTCTTGAGAGTTCAGATAGCAAAAGTCTTGATCGTCAACAGCAAAACCCTCTCTCTTGGTATCAGCAATGCAGGAGAGCTTCCTGTGTCACCTTCCCTCTTCATCATCTGCAAATACTCTGAGGTCTAAAAGTAAAAAGAAGAATAGGTTTTAGTTACTAAACTGAGATATTAACAGCAAAAGACTATTTTCTTTGTGAGGTTGAACCTGTCTCTTTATGAAGTAAGAAATCATTGAAATCAGTGGTCTCTTGGTTTGTGATTCTGATTAATAAAATATACTTTCTCGCACTGGTCTCCTCTTCCACTAAATACGTTTTTGAATTTTGCAAAAGATAGAGCATTTTGAATTTCGCTTTTCTTTTGCAGTCCTAATATCATATCTTTTTTTCTGTCAGATCAAGGCTCATTGCATCTATGCATAGCAAAAATTTGATTTATAATTCCTGTGAAATTTTCTATACCTTTTGGAAATGTACTTTTTGGAAATGTACCTTTTCAGCACCTTTTGGAAATGTGCTCTGTAAGGACTTGTTTTAAATAGGTGATTTTCTCTGAAAGGTAACTTTAACATTGCCCTGGCCTTTATGACTTTGACTTGGAAATTAGTATTGCAGAGTTAAGACAGCATGCTTTCCTCCAAAATTATTTTCTTGAGATGCTGTGACAGCTTCAGCAACTGCTGTTTTTGGACCATTTCATTTAAAAGTAATCACTTGTGGAATTTTCAGCAAGTACATTTTACAAAGAACAGGACTGAGTCTTTTTTGTTTGTATATGAATATAGACATGTTTTTGCCTATTTCTTTGAAGAAGATGAAATTCTGTCTTATTTTTGGACTTGAGTAAGATCTTGTGAATTTTATTGCCTTTATCTGGATAGGTGCTGGTGTTTAAGGAATCTCACTGTTTGCTTTCAGGCTCTATGTCTAAAAAAAAATCTATTTTTTCAAATGTTTTCTGCTTGTGTAAGCTTTAAGGTATTGTTAAAAATTACTACTTTGCCTTGCCCAGTTTTATTTGCTTTAGAAATTGGCATCACAATTGAAGGTTTTTCTGGGATTTCAAAATTCAGTCAGCAATTTGACTGAAGTCTTCCACACCTTGCAGATCTAATAGCCAACTTTCCGTTTTTGCTGTTTGCTGGAAGTGAGGCAGGGAGACGGGGAGAACTTGAGAATCTGCTTTGACAATGTCATAACTGGGTCTTTGGTATCACACATTAAATGGTATGCAAAAGCTGAATATATGATGCAGCAAACATTTTCTATTTTGGATTACTGAAATTTTCCTTTTCAGGTGAGTCCAGTATCAAGGTAGTGGCTTCCACGAAATTTATATCATCTGACTAGCTTGTCTTTTTGCTAGATTTCTGGTGATAAGACAGAATCAGGTTTGAAGGTTAAAGATTTTTCCCCCTGTAAGTATCATTTCTTGTTTACAAATAATGAAGTTTATAGCCTTGGATCATAATTCCTATAGATGTGAAGTGTTGTGTATGAAAACTGACATGAATTTACTGGTCAGTTTTTTTCAAAGCTACACTCACAGGAAGTATTGTTTTCCTGTTTTCACCTGTTTTGCTGCCTTGTTTTTTTTTTCCTGAAATAAGAAATTAGAGTAATGATTTTGCTTTTAGAAACACATTTGCATAAGTAATAAACCTTAGAAAAGGGCACAGGAATGATTAAGAGAAACAATATTGTTGATTAGATGTTCAAACTAGTAGCTAGAAAAGCACCTAGCAAGCTCTACAAGTTAATACCTTTATTATACTTTTAGGACTAGAATTGGCCCCAAGATCTCCCAAAGAAATATGAACTGATGCATTTCTCACTTGCCATATGACAAATTACTTGCAAGTTTGTTTTATTTGAATAGCCTTCACACTAGAAGGAGAGTATTGATGTTGATATTTATTCATCTGGCATTAAAGTCATGCGTCTGAAATCATCAGTGTGTTCAGATCTAATATCTGGCTTAAACTCCTGTCCAGGCTTTTGTGTGCCAGGGCAATGGCTTCAGGGTAAAGTGTGAATAGAGCATCAATGAACTTTCATAATCAGATGGTGCCATTTTCAGGAAAGCCGATTTTCCACTCTTATTTATAATAAGCCAAAAGACAGTGGAACATATGGAGTTGAAATTTCTGATGTGCAGACCATGTATATGCAAATGTGAGGCCAGGAGCTGAGGACTGAGGAATACAGCATGTCACTGTAAGAAAGTTTTCAAAACGTGCAAAAAGGAAAGAAGTTTTTGAAGGCGAGATGAAAAGAATAGAAAACTTCTTCCCATATGGTACCTGAGAGAGTTGAAAGGAGACAAAGTTAAAAATCAGTATTCAAAAATGTCATGTTGTTTTTCTAATTTTTGTCTTTGATCTTTGAAGATTTAGGAAAATATTTAGGGCTGACTAACTTCTCTAGTCAGCTGACAGAAAAATATAGCTATGCTTGGAACTGCGTCATTGAGGTTTATGAAGTTTCATCTTATATTAAACTAAAATTCTTCCATCAGAGTCAGCCTTGTAAATTTCAAATGTATAAAAAAAGGACTAAAATTGTATTTATAAAAACAGAATATTTTTGGGGTAGGAATAACTGTCTGTAACATTTTGTACACCTCCAACTGTCGCTGTTGAGTCCGAACGGCAAAATAAGAAAAACGCAGAATCCCAGGATCAGAGATGAAAGGAAGCAAATTTAATAATTTCCAAGGGTTTTTATATACTGGTTCGCAAAAGCTGTGTTAAGTGGCACAAGGCAATTGGCCCTCTGGCCATCCATCCCTTGAGGGGATTGGTCAAATTCTAAGATACCTATTTCTAAATATTTTCCTAGTCAAAACCATAACAATCAGGCAAACATCCTGCAGGTGCAAGAAGTTTACAAAACTGCAACATAGTCTGAGATAGTATCCATGGGGAAGACAGAACTCTCCGTCTGCTACAGAGAGCTGAAGAAATTCTCTGCTGAAGCTTTTTCAGTATCCATATATCCATATCCAACAGCATGCAAAGGTAAATTGCCTCATTTAAGGTATAAAGCCATGTAAATGCTATGAGAAACAGTGCCACTGCAATTTAATATCTCTCAAAATTTAGACATTTAACATAGTCATGAAAGTGTCTCCTCTGGATATGGTTGTTAAATCTCTAGAGATTTTCGCTGCTATATAATCAATTTAGTAATGCATACACACACGGAAAGCTATGATATAATCAATGAGGCTTCGTAAAATACATGATAGAGCTATTCACTAAGTATAATAAAATAAAAGTTGTAAGGAGTAAATTTCCATCTCTGAAATGCTTTTTTAAAATATTGTTTTCATTGCCTTAAGAAAAGCAAAGGAAATTATGCAGTATGTAAAATACAGGAAGAAATCTGAATCTAGGGAGCGACAGGGGAAATATGCTCCGCATTCTAATGTTATATATTATTATACCTTCAAGAGATTTTATTGTTTTGATTTGGTTTATATTTGTGTGAGTTGTATAGATTTTTATTATTGTTTTAAATCTAAAGTTTATCAAAGAGTTTTTTTATTATGCTTGGTGGGAAACAGATGAGCAACTTAAATATTGGTTCTATAAAGAAATACGTGATGTCTCTCTCTATTACATTGCTTGTCTGAACTGGAGGTACCGTGAAACATGAAGGACATGCATGTAACATCCCTCAGTGTTTCACTCGTTTTCCCTCTAAGCCAGTTTGGTTATTTCAAGTTACTTAAATCATGAACGTGGTTTGGGTTTTTGTCTGCAGCAATGCTTCTTAATTTATTTTGCTAATCATGTTCACAGTGGGCGAAGCTCAACTGTAGCTTTCTGTCTGAAAAACAAGGCTGACTTCAGCTTGTGCCTTGAAGTGCAAAGTGTGATAAAAGTGCAATTGATAGAAGTGCATGCCCAAGAGGAGCAGATGGGTTAGGGATTAGGAGGTGAGGTTGTAAGGATACTCAGTGTGAAAGGCAGGAAGAAATCTGGTGTCAAAGGTGTTAAGAATTCCACCATGAGGTGGAATTTGATACATTGGTAGTCCACATGTAGGTAACTGAACACACTTTTACTGGTAAACTAATTTTTAAGTGGAGGAAACTTAGTGTTAGATTAATAAAGTGTTTTTCTATGTAAATTTTGCAGTAGTGTAACTTTTAAAATGCAGACTACTATTGCACATTTAATGCACTTCTATTACTTTTTATAAGTCTTAGCCTAAAGAAAGAAGTGCTATGTTTCACTGCTAAAACAAAGCTAAAAAAAGAAACTGAACTTAAATAGAACGGCCAGTGGGCTTTTTCCTAGACAAACTGAGCAAAAAATGTAGCTCTCTTCCATGGTAGAACAAAATTAATTGCCTCAGGGATCTGAAGAATAGGGAGAGAAAACTTATTAATCTATAAATGCCTTTTCTTTTGCTCCTAGGTTCAGATATTGTTCAATGGTTAACGAAGAACTTATCGATAGAAGACCCAGGTAATTTTTCTTGTTTTCATGTCTTCAAATTCTAGTTTGTCTTTTTTTTAAATTATTGGACCTGACTTTGTTTTCTGCTGCAGTGGGAGTGACAAGACAGCATTTGACCAGTGGAATTTCAATAGCAAAACTGACATCAAATCTTAGAAACCTTTGCTAAGAATTCGAGGATTTTGATTGTCCATTTTATTACATCAGATAACAGGAAATAATATGATGGACAAGAACGATAATGATAGTTCTTCGGTAGAAAATGTGTTTGAGTCCATGAGGAATTTACTCATTGTTATGCTAAAAAGTTTGTTAAATACATGCTGTTTTCTTACAGAATTTTTCAATATATAAAAAATAAATAGAACTATTAAAATACATTCTTGTACTGTTACCAAAAGCTAATCTTAAATTTGGACAATTTTATAGCATCTTAAACGGAAAGTGAAATGCAAATGAAATCAGTGATATGAAGAACAGTTCATTGCTTGATCTGCTGGGTTGGGACATGGAAGTAAAGGTTTGGTTCTAAACTCAGCCACTGGTTTCTTGTGTGGCCAGCAGGAAACACAATTTAGTTATTGCATTTAGCTATTATTTATTTCCCTGATTTACAAGAATCTAGTTACCTGATCAGAAATTTTCCATAAAGGAATGATTTCTTGTAGAAAATGCTGAATTGTAGAAATAAAATTTTCTGTGGAAGTTCCCATTTTCTTTTGGTTAGAGGAAAGATAATCTTCCTTCTTTAAAAAATGATCAAAAATGCTTTTTTTCCTTGCTTTGTTTCAGGCTTTTTTTTTTAGGTTTTTAGGGGTCATTTTTGCCTTTATTTTAAAATATGTTTTTCTGTCCAATTAGAAATCAAAGTATGATCATTGCAAAAAAAGCAAAATCACTGTATCTAAAATTGTGACTTGAGCAATGAGGAACTATCAATACATAATTTGATATTTGGAATTAGTCAGTTCACAACGTATTGACATGTTACATTAAAGAGATCACTATGTTTTTATTTAACTTTGAGCAGTGTTGTGTGTTTGCTTCCTGAAGGTGATGTGCAGGTTTCAGGAGACCTAAGTGTGATATTGCATTTCTCAGTTGTCGGCTACAAAACACTCACCTATTTGTATTTACCAGAGTTTGAAAGATTGCCATGCTATGGTTATTTGATGTGGAAGCTTAACCTTTATTTGTCAAACCAGAACTGCAATACTGGAATAGGCCGTCATTCAGATCACCCGCTTGTTGCAAAATTTGGAATAGAAAAAGCTTGTACTAAACAGAAAACATGTCTCCTTGGTTCCTTATGTTCATATCCAATTAAAATTAAACAAACACACAAACTACTAACATACGTAACCAAAACACCACAGTAATTTAACTGAAGCTGGGTTTTATCCTCTCAGATTACATGGATGGAAAAAAACTATCCACAGTGACAAAAATGTCTTATGTATATTGGTCCTAGTCCACAGTCAGTTATCTGGAGCTGGTTAAATTCAGATCTTCAGAAAACAAATAGCCCTAAATCCTTCCTTTGGGTAATGCTCAGAATTGCCAGATGACAGTGGACTTGACAGATGGTGAGCAAGAGCTTTTCACATGGCAGAACTTCTGAAAATGTTCTGTTTTTTCAAAATCCATAAATGTGTGGCTTTTAGTTTCAGTTCTGGACAAGTCAATCTAGAACCTCATGTGGAAAAGCCTTAAATTTCTGCAATCTGTTTTCACTGTAATTTGGATTTCCAGTGTCTTCTGACTGATTTTAACCAGTGTGTCAGCGTTTAACCTGGTTGTCTTTTAAAACTCCCCCACAGAGTCTTGTTACAAATCATTTGTGAAGCTATGCAGTTTTGTAATGTAGAAATAAATAATGCTTTAGTTTGCACTGAAAATTATCATCTCTGTCTAAATCTGGTATCAGCCACATACCTGGAAGAACAACATAAAATAGACCTTGGATTTCATATTTTAAGAGTACATTCTATTCTGTCCAGAAAAATGTAAGGACTATTTGCACAACTCATCTACTAGTGCTGTGCAACTACTCATGCGAGCAAGGCAGGTAAATTGTGATTTAAGTGGACAGATTCACAGAAGGGGCCTCGGGTTAGAAGGGGCCTCAGGTTAGAAGGGACCTCAGAAGATCAGGCGGTCCAAACTTTCATGGAGAGGCAAACCTGGGTGAGATTATCTAGCACTCTGTCCTGTCTCATCCTGAGCATTGCCACTGATGGGAGCTCCACCACATCCAGTGATTATTTCTTCTCACTGTAAAAAAATTGAGTAGATGAAACCTCTCTCCATGCAACTTGTACCCATTGCCCCTTATCCTCTCAGTGTGGCTCCCTGTGAAGAGCATCTCTGTCCTCTAAGTACTGGAAAAATGTGATGAGGTCCCACCCTGAGCCTTGTTCTTAGGTGAAAACACCCAACTGCTTCAGTCAACTTGTTGTTTAATAAAACACAGAACTAGTAAGAAGAAAGTGATGTGACCACACTTTATATATAAAAAAGTAATATTTTTTAGTGCAATTTTTTCCTTTGTTTTGCATAGGGAATACAACTCCAATACCATTTAAGTGGGAATGAAGTAGACAGCTTCATGGATGATGGGAGAACCAAAGGCAGAACAAGGCCTGACAGCAACATTTGCTTCAGTGTGTTAATAAGTGTAAAGCTCTCACCTGGAAACAGCAATTTCCAGTAAAAAATAGTAACAAGCTGGAATTTGCAAACTGCCAGTCAATAAAACCGCATAAATTTTTAATAAATGGAAAATAATTTTCAGTGGAATATTTGAAAGATTTTGGCTTGCTGCAATAGATCTCCATCAAGAAAATAAACTGGAGGTGATAGGTGGATTCTGCTAAATTGTACCAGATTTGAAGTCATTTCAGTGGAGCAGAGATTGTGCCCAGAATAGCTGTGCACAATGCAATGTACAGTTGCTGTTACATTGTTTGCTTTTCAATATGTACTTAAAAAATATTTGTGTTTCAGCATACAACTCATCTATAAAATTTTAAGGAACAGAAATTGTCCAAATTATTTTTAATGGCAAAGTTTTATTCAGGCATAAATATAAGCATGATCTCAACCTGAAAAGAAGCAATTAACTGAGTTTACAGAATTGTAAGAGCTTGTGGTTTGGCACTTAGACATGTGTTATTGAATTGACCATTACAGGGTAAGTGCTGACTCTTCACTGATGTTGCCAATTACTCTTAATGTGGAAAATCTACTTTGTTTTTCTACACTGTGTTTTATTTTTGGAAGTGATCATTAATGACGTGAAATGCACCAGACTGACCACACCAGAGACTCAAGTTCTTTTAATCCTTAGCGGGAATAAAGGAACAAAAAGGGTAGATGAGCTGATTTTAAGGTATCAGCTCAAATTGCCAAGAGACTAATACTGTACTTGATTCTTGCACTGATTCCTTTGATGCCCTTTTGGCAAACACGTGATTTCTCTATTCCCTAACATTCAACATGCTAATAGTGAATCATGCTGTTGTCTCCTAAAGGAGAAAGAACAGGTTGAGTTTTCCAGTCTTTTCACAATGAAATGTGTGTTATTCACATTCATTTCATTCTCAAGTCATCTCATGAATAATTTCCATCTAGATGTCTCAGAAAATGCCTTTAAGAGTAGATAATATATTTAGACATCATCCTTGTGTTCCTTTACGGTACCTTTATTCCTGAGTGTTTCTTGTTTCATTTTCTCATAGCTGCAAACAAGGTGAATTTTGCTGGAGGCACTTCTTTATTGGATGGTTGCTCCAGCAGAGACACCGCAGCCACTCTAGAATGCTTGACCTCTACATTCACATTGCCCTGCTCCAGCTCATTTAGGAAGTCTGTTGAAGTAGTATGGTACTGCTCTTGGACATCAGGAATTACATTGAAGTCAAAAATATATATGACTAAATCTACTTTTATGGTTATGAAAAAAGACTACTTTGATATTTACTCCCTCTTGTGATTTTTCAGTTTCAGTTCTCATCATCTATAGTCTTTTCTCTTAACTGGTGTAACTAATTTGTAGCTAGATGCACATCAGCATCCGTGTAAACTGTGGTCACTGATCCAGTGCAATAAAAAGGGAGGGCTCAGAAGTACAACGTCTGTTTAGGTTTCTTCCAGTTTTCCCTCCTTTGCTTTGTAGTCAAATCTCTCTCCAGCAGCTGCTGTACTGACAGTGACCTCGATAATACACAGGACTTGCTTGAAAGAGTTATGAAAAAAATGTTAGGGTTTTTATCTGAGTTTATGAAAGTTTACTTGAAAAATTGTTCAATTCTCTGTTTTGCCCTTTCCCCAATTATACGCAGAAAGGTAGCAGCAAAGAGCAGGAGCCAGACAAGATGTTCTAAACAATTGCCATTTGGGAAACAGCACTAGAGAGCTGCTAGCAAAAGGGAGGTACTTCCAGAGATTGCTAACAGAGAAAAGAGTCTCTTATGAGAAGGAATAAAGAAGGGAATGGAAAGGTCATGCTTATCTTTGCAGCCTTTGCATTAATCTAGTCTTTTGGAAGTGCAGCAAGAGTAGAATGCTCCCCTTTATCATCCCAACTTAAAAAAAACCACTAACCCCCAATAAAAGTAATTTATGCTTTTACTTTATACTATACTATATATTTACACATACCATACCCCTCATAATGGGAAACCAGGGACAGCAGACACTGTCATTTTTCATGTGCCTAATAGAAATTCTGGCACATTTTGTTCGGTAGCGCACCTCATGAGCCTTCGTAAATTCTAGTGGAACTAACTTCCCAGCGTTCTTCTACTGGGTGAATTTGATCTGAGCTTGTCAGACTCTGTAACATTTCAGTGGAATAATGACTTTGATCTCAGATGAACAAAAAAAAAGTGAAACAAAATTCTGTTTGAGAATGGAAAATGTGAGAATTTACAGACCCTGCTTTAGTACCAATAATATTAACATTGTGATACTCAGGCAAAAAACGTGTGGGTCAGGTTTCCTATAATTACATGCAGAATAGGTGGTACTTACTTGTGTGTGGCAATCAGTGGGCTTCTAGCCACACTTGAGCTTCCGGGAGTGCAATGGTAAATGTTCACTTGAAGAGGGTGTTTTATTTGCCCAAAGCCTTTGGAGAGATTTTGTAAATGGTGAACAGAGGTGTACTGACTGCAATTCAGTTGTGACAGGATATATCAGATTTAATGGATTTCATGTTTTTTCCACTGAAGCTTCTTCCAGATTAGTATAATCTATTATCCTGTGTAGACTGCATGTGTTAGGAGTGTTTCTCAAGAGCACACAGACCTGCAGGGCCACCTGGAGTGAGCTGTTTTTCTACAAATGTGCCAGTACTGTTTGAACAGTCTCATTTCCATGGAGTCACTCTTGAAAGTGATTAATATGTTCCTAGTTTGGCCATCTTATTTTCTCTCTTGTAGATAGGTGGTAGGCTACATCAGTACTCATTTCAATTTTCTTTGATGGAGCAGTCATTTCTTATCTCTTTGGTAGTGTGGCATCTGGTTAAGAAAGAACAGTTTTTTACACTTATAGGGAAGATACAAAGTTTGTGACTGGTATTGGTGCAAAGTAAGGTATCAGTATTATGATGCAAAGTATGTTATCATGGTCTTAGTGACAAAGTTCTTCCTTCACACATGCAAGTAGATCAAACTATTACAACTGTTTCATTCACGCTAAGCATGTATAAATAAAATTCCTCCTCTGTTATTGTCTTGAGGAGGCATTATTTTGCAAGATTTCATAAAAAATAGTTTCTGTTTTTTCACCCTAGCAATTAAGAAATTTTATAAACATTTAAATTACCTGGGAAGTATAAATGAGTTGTCTCTGCTTAATTTATAAATAAATGTCCATCTTCGAGTAATGGGTAAAGATGTTAAGTATGGAATTTGCTGCTGTCTAGCACAATTTTCTGTACAATAAAATGGTTGTAAAAATAAAATGATAGTACTAGGTATTGGTATGACAAAATGCACGTGTTCTGTAAAGTTGTTCCTCTGAGCAACCTGTCTGATATTGTCAATAGCATACTGAGTCAAAACAGATCTTTTTTGGTTCTAATTAGGCTTTGAGCAACTGCACCTACTGAGAGGTGTCCCTGACCATGTCAGCAGGGTTGAAACTAGATGAAATTTGGGTCTCTTCCAACCCAAACCATATTATAATTCTATGATCCAACTATAACTTGTGTGACATACTCATTTTCTGTATAAAACAGAACTCTATTGATGGTTCCTTATCTCTGGTTGAAAGCAAGGCATCAACTGAGTTTTTAAATTTTGTTTTTCTTAATACTAGCCTTGGTTCCATGGTGATGACTTCAAAGATATTTATTTTAATAGAAAATAATTATTGCCTTTAATATTAAAGTCTCCAGATTCTACTCAGAATTATTTTCAGTATTAAGTATAATACCTTCACATGACATTCATTCTTTTTCCTTTGTTTTAATCATTACAGGTGAAATTCCAACCTCTGCACAAAGTTGGAGGTTTTATTTTTAACTCCAATGTAACAAGATTTAACTAGGTGCCTTTTAAAATAAGATTAGGTGTAACATGGCCTTTAAGCTACATCTCAGGCTAAAATCCTAGTTTATAAAATGTGTCTGATACCCAGTTAGATTTTAAAAATTGAAACAAATCAACAATCAGCATATTCTTTACAATTCAGTAGGCAGCATGGGTTTTATTTCACTGAGGTCTTTGAGAGCCTTAATGAGAGAAAAGGAAGAAAAAGTACTGGCTAGAGTACAAAATACTGATTCAAAAAATAAGTCTGAACAAAAAAAAAGTACTTATATAAAAGCTTAATGTTAAAATTTACCTGATCAAGACAATAGAAGCTGAAACATCAGTAAGCTTTAATTTTAGGTAATTTCATTGGAAAGGACTTCAGATGCTCTGTTGCACCGTTTGAAGGAAGATTATCATCCTAAAATGAATTAGCCCTTAAATCTAAATTACACAATTGAAATCTTTACCCGTGAAGGTATATCAAAATACACAGCTTCGTCATAAATCTGTACATAAGATGAGCTATTGAAAAGTGATACTTGCTTCTCCCCAGTGATTTATAAGGTCTGAAAAGCTTTATAATCAGTTTTTAGAATGAAATCCCAAACTGGGCATTTTTTTTCCCATAGTTTTCTTTGAAAAGTCTCCACATTGTTCTTCTAAGGAATCTGGTGTTCCTAAAGTGTGTATTTCCATCTGGGTGTTGTACCAATATCTTTTCCTTGATGTTGCCACTCAGAATATGGAAGAAATATTTCAGCATAAGGCAAATATAGGTAAAGCCTGTATTAACTCCCTATTGATGCATCAGATTTTAAAAATAAATAGGTTTCAGATCCCAAATCCTGCTGATTTGAAAATATTATTTGTTCCCCATCCTGTCTGCTTACATTGCAACTCTCCAAACAAGTAGCAGCATGGTCAGAAACTATTATGTTACTGACTGTTAATAACAACAAACATATATTGACTTAGCTAAGGATGAAAGCACAAATGAAGACTCCAAGAAAAAGTATGCTCTTTTAGGGAGAACTCTGATAACCTTTGGAAATAAAGCTAATTATTTAATTGCATAAATTGAATTATAATGACCTTCTTAATAAAATATTTTATTTCATTTCTACTAAGGTTACTAGGAATTTTTGTGGTTTTCTTACTGTTTGACAACCTCCTTCTGAACCTTTGGGATCATACCAAGTTTTGGAGGTTTAAGAGGAAGAACATTTACTAATTCCCAATTCACACTGGCATAATTAATTAAAAGCAGCTAAATAACTGTCTAGAGACTTCATTAGATTTCTGCTTCCTTGTTTGCCAAAGAACTGTGTTATATAGTAATGGAAAATGCAAGTAGGTGGAAGTGAGATTTTAAATCTGGCCAAGTTAATTGAATAAAAGCAATTGAAATCCTATTTCATCTTGCTGACAGCTGCTGCAGCTATTTATAGTCAAGTAAACAAAAATGTTTTGATATTTACGTGTCATATGTAGTATTTGATGACTGGAAGGTTAGTGTGAGGCCTTCTCTTGATTTTGCTAGTAACTGACCCGAAGAGAGTTTTAAGTTTTTCTGTAGCACATGTAGAGAAATACTGCTCTGCACACAGGGGCACAGTGATAGTCCAAGATCAATCACATTTGCTATGCAAAGGACATTGCTTGCCATTTCATCTTGGACAGATTAATATTTCCTTGGCATGCTCTCATTTTTTTAATATCCCCTTCCCTCTTTTTCTTCCTTTTTTCGTCTCTTCTCCTATACTCTCTTCTCCCCCTTTTTTTTTTTTTGTTTTGTTTTTTTTTTGTTTTTGTTTTTGTTTTTAATTTCCATGGTTCATGCTCCAATTTTACAGCATAGAATCCTCTGGTTCTCATTTGTTTATGGCTGGTGGTTGGATCTAATTCATGTGTTCTTCTCCATTCAGATATTCTCCCTCTAATGTCTCTCCCTTTTTCTAATTTCACTGGTTGTATTCAGTCATCTACTCAAATTCCACAAATTATCAGGATTTTAATTGTTTGTGTGGTGGGGTGGGTGACAAGAGCCATGTTGACTCTGGTTTTGTAGCTTCAATTCCTCATTTGGCTTCAGAACAGTTGGAACCCAAAGTATAAAATATCTAGTGTCAATAGAATTTAATGTTTATAGGTGATAAAAAATTACTGTTCTCACTAACGATGAGGCTCAAATTAATTAAAAAAAAAAAATCCACACCACAAAAAGACCCTATTCACTTCAGTTAGGCATGCAGAAATTATTACAAGTAATTTACACTTCCTTGTGAAAATTTGCTTCCTAATTACTGTCTACTTTATGGTAATGCTTCAGTTAAACTGGAAAACTTAACCTTTTAATACCCTTTAAGCTTATTAGAAATGTGAAATATTTGCCTCTTGAAATTTTGGAATTATTTACATCATCAAATATAACCACTAACATGAAATTTAAAAAAAAGCAGAAATATAAGAAACAGCTGCTATATTGTGGTAACTGTAGAACAGAATCATAGACTCATTAAGGTTTGAAAAGACCTCTAAGATCATTGTGTCCAACCATTAACCCAGCACTGCCAAGTCCATCACTAAACCATGTCCCTAACCATGCCATGGTTTAATTGATGAGGAGATGTTAGGTCACAGGTTGGACTTGATGATCTCAAAGGTCTTTTCCAACCTAGTTAATTCTGTGAGTCTGTGATTCACACCCTTCTGTAGATAATTTAGGATTATCCTGAATAGTGCAGGACCTACTAAACACAGTTACTGTGGTTACCTCCCCTTCAGTGTAATATTATTACTTCAGTGTAATGTTACACTATTCAGTGTAATAACTGATCGGCTGTGCCTAACCTTTATTCCTTCTTTTCTACCTACTGCTTTTCTCATGATCTGATTAATACCTTTAGAAAACATTTGGAGGAATCATGCCAAGAGCTGCCTGGGAATCCGAGATAATGTGTTAACCAGATTTTCATGACCTTATATGTTCTCTAATTCGACATAGGAACACTCGCAAAGTTGTGACACATTGTATCCAGGAACAAAGTCATACTCCATCTTCCTTTTTTTTTTTGCCCTTATCTTTATTTTCATTCCTTCCATCCTTTATTATAATTCCTATCATTCTGTCTGTATGAGTGTCTGTTTTATACATTCTTTTTTCCCCCCCATATTTCCCCTGGAAGTCTTTCTAAAACCTAAAGACGTATTTTCCAACTTTTTTCCTTTAGTACTGAGGGTGATTAAATGGTAAGTGGCACACTACAGCTAACAGTTCAGCCATTTAATATTTTACTTGCCATAAAACACAGATTGACCATTATTTTGAACCAGGTACTTCTGTTCATTTTATCAATTTATTTTAAAGCCTTTGATAGTTTTTGCTGCTGCTGTTGCCATCAGTCCCATCTGTCCCATCTCTTCCTTCTACATTTAGATTCTGTCACTAGAGAAGAAATAGGTCATTTATTGAGGCCTCTTCTCTTTTTGTGGGGGAAAAAGGCACTTATGAAAGAGTTTTCATTGAGCTATTTTTGCTAGTTAATATCTGTCAGTATTTCTGTATTTTTAATAGCAGAGTTTGTCTGGCTGAACTGATAGCTCTCTACAGTTATCCGTGCAAATCCCTTGCAAAGGGGAGAAGTGAGCACTAAGAGTGGGAGTTATGATAATAGGAACACGGGATGGCATAAAATGTACTTTTGCAACATTGGAAATTCTGCTCCTTCATTTTGATGAGGACAGTGAAATATATTTTATTTGCCAACCAAACTACTATAAATAATGGACAAAGAAAACTCTCTGAAAGTTATCCTGTTTGTAATAACTGCCTTGGGGATTCTTGTGTATGTGCATCCCAGATAACTGTATCTGATCACATGGGGAGTGACATGTTATTCTCCGGAAAAGCCACCTCCACATTCTTTGTTGTTACCGTTCCTGAGCTTTGATGGCATTTTTCCTTGATGTGTGTCTCAATGACACCAATTTACTTATGAAGCTGTTAACTCCTGGTGGACTTTAAAATCACGGCACTCTTCCCACAGAGAAAAATACATTATTTTCAGTATTTTATGCTCTCAGTTTGCTGGAGGTATGAAAATTGTTATAAAGAGAATTGTATTCTTCTTCATTGAATTGAGTGCAGTGAAAGAGGCAAGTATTTTTCTAGCTGTGGCTGCTGCATGTTCTTTGTATTTTCTGAACTGCCTGGTCATAAGTGGGTGTTCTGTGATTATGATAGCAACGCACGACAATGAGACAAAGTTAATGGTTGGTGCAATAGCAATTCATATCAAAACAGACTTGGAGGCTAAAAAAAGTGTCATGATTCATCTTGACCCGCAGTAATCATTGAGAGATTTAGTGCTACCTATTACTTACCCTCACCCAGCTTCAGAAACTCCACTTCAGCTGATGTCCCTCTGATTCAACAATATCATCTTCTGTAGTTCCTTCAGGAACAAATATTTTGAGCACTGAAAAAGCGTGCGCTTTTCAGTTTTTCTGTGCAAGATTTGCTGGCCACAAATCCAAGTGGTGCATCAACCACACTGGTTATCCTCATGCCCCAGATCTGCCAAGGCTTAAAGATGGGTCTCCTCCTTTAAAACCGCATCCCAGATATAAAACCGTCTGTGGCAGTGCCTATTGGTCGTGTGCTTGGAATGTGCTTTTGTAGATGCTCCAGTGCTTGTGGTGTCCAAGCAGAGCTGACTGAGAGGGGAGTTGGCAGCTGTGCCTTCCCTAGAGTACAACAAAGACGGGGAGAAGCAATGGCACTGTGGTGTGGCCAGGAAAGCACACCATCACACAGGGAGCTGTGTCTGAAGGAACCGTGATGTAAAATACATTTCCTGGCTGATACTAACATGCACAAATTCTTGGGTGTCATGTGGCAAATGAATCACATACTTCCCCACCGAGCGTTTGCAGCCAAACAAATTGGTCACATGTCTGCAGACTCAGCCACTGGAGGCGAGAAAAGTAGGAAGATCTGGTGTGCTAGCAGAACTGGCAAGCAGTACTCAAGAAAACCTGAAATAATAGCATAATAATTATAACACTGAGTAGAAGTAGTCTATGTCCGGTATTTTGGGACTTTTACAGATGCTTAAAACTGTGGAACAAGATTTCATCTGAGAGAATTCTCAAAAGTAGTGTATTTGCAGTAATTGGATTTTTGGTAAATATTTTCTTTTGTCTTCAGCAGGTTTGCTCGAAAGGGTGCACATATGACTTTAAATATTAGCTCAGAGTTTCATACTGGAGGAGGGAATGAGTGAAGTGTTCAGAAATATCTTATGGAGATAAGTTCAGAGAGTCATTAGGGAAAACAAGACACACAGATTTTGATTTTCTCTATTTTGCCTTAAAGAGGCATGGGAATCAAAGCTTAAACCAAAAAGTTGGAGTTTCAGAGGAAGAGCTAGTGGGAAAAACAGGAAACCCATACTTCAAAGGAGTTTGGATTTCACCCTTCTATCATTTCAATTTAAAGAGACAAGAGATAGCAGTAATAGAAGAGCAAAAATCTGTGATTTCTACAAAATTGAAAAATTCAAGAGTAGTAAGAGTGAAATTAGAGGAAAAGTTTTGTAAATGCTGACTTTCATTGGTAGGTGCAGAGCTAGATTCCACCACTGGAAAGCCTGATTGCTGGTGTGATATTGATAGGTACTTTAAAAAATTGAGGTGGGAAATGACAGGGAAACTATAAAGGCAATTTTAAATATTTTCATGCCACTTTTCATGACTGTGTCCTGAACGAACTGTGACCAAATCTAGTTACCAAATTGTGCCGTGTTCTGTTTTGCCTGGTAGTTAAGTTTACCCTTTGGCTACAGCTTGGATGGATTTCCTCCAGCCTCTGTAGAAGCACGTTTCCTCTTTGCCAAAAAAACCACCACAAACAAGTATTCCAGAGGTGAAGTTACACCACTCCTCAGGGCCAGCACCTCACTCTTCATTTGTCTGTTTCTTGAGGCCTCATGTTGCAACTCCAAAAATTTTTTTTTTTTATTTTTTGGTCAACATGAAAGCTTTCGTTGTCACCTCAAGCCATTGCATTTTGACATCTCGGGGGTCTGCTTTTCAAGGTACAAATTTATTAAGAGAATAAAAGCAGACTTTTATAGGACATAGCAACAGTTAATGTGTAGTCAGCTGAAATGCAGTGGGAAACAATCACATAAAAAGCTTAACAGGCAATACTTTAAAAGTTTTCAGATGGAGTGTTTCCAATTTGATAATTTCTTCTTCTTTTTTTTTTTTTTTCCTTTCCTGTGAGTAAATAAAGGTCTTTTGCTTTGTTTTTGTTTTGTTCTTTCCAGAAACTGTAGGCCAGCTTCCCCTCTCCTTCAGTCTTTCATGGTCACATGACTTCTTTTGATCTTATCTGGGTAAAAGCTTTTCACATTTAGGTCAGTCCCCATTCAGCCACATCCTGTGAGCACATAGGGCAGGACTGTTAGTGTGTCCCTGTAGCAGAGTAATCGAGAAAGTGCTCTTAGATCAATGAGAAGTAGGACATGGTGATTATGTGGATGATTATGATCAAATTTATTGCTAGTATCTAGATCTCGCCAATACAGTATTTAAATACCATCTGTATCACCCAGTGCAGTGGATTATAGTATAATCAGGTTGTGGTCCTTCCTGTTGAGTCAGAAAGACTCCCCTGCTTTCTAAACTTCTCTGAGAAGTCTGAGTGTGGCTGAGTCCACTTAGTCTCAGATTTGGTCATCAGCTGATGTTTAAAGGCTTGTAATATAAGCAGGTTTGGCTAGAAATGTACAAGTTTGCAGTCTTTTGTCTTGCAGGATTCACAATTACAAAGCAACAAAGCACCAATGTAGCTACTCTAGGATTTTATCTCTGCCTTTGACTGGACCTTAGTGCATTTTACTCACCCCTCCAAAAGTGTTCCTCACCTTCGGGCTGGATGTACTCTGCTGGCATCCCTGTTGGGGGGAGTTTCCACCCAGAAATTGTCTCCAACCTTGGAAGACCACTTTGCCCAGTTGGACCAGTCTCCAGAAGCATTTTATACCTTTTTGCAGGCTGATGCAAATAAAAATCAGTCAAAAGCATCTCATCTCACCATCCTTGGAATGCACTAATCATGTAAGCATCCAGAAATTCCTCCTGAAATACCCACCTGGTGTTCTTATCTTAGGACAAACCACACTGTCCATCAGAGACAGTGGCAGAAAGGGATGTGGTGAGGGGAGGATGCAGGAGGACCCCAACTGTCTTTCATCACTGTCACAGTGCCTGTTTTGCTGGATGATTTTGTGAAGAAAGCAGTTGATTTTTCAGGTGTGCATCATCCTTTCTAGACTGGGGATGCTCTGCATGTTACAGATCAGCTCAGACTGTACGGGTGGAAATTACCATGCCTTGGGCAGGTGAGGACTCACAGCCTGTCTTTGATAGGTTTTCCTCCTTACCTGCTGAGTGATGTTCCTACCAAAGGCTCTGCCCTGCTGACAGCATCAGCAGGCACTGTCTAGCACAAGAAAAATCTTACCTATTTAGGTAAGATGCTTTGTTGACAGATAACGCCATTTGTGATTGTTATCTTGAAATCAAGTATGAATCTCATTTTAATTGTGTTTGGGTAAATAGTGCCTCTTCCTTCACCAACTGTTTTATGCTCCTTGAAATGACTCTCACCAAGTGCTGCTCCACTTACAAATTCAATCCTTCAGTTGGGACAAAAGAGAGAGGTTTACAGTGTTGTGGGTGTTCAAGAATGTTTCTAGCTGTTTTATTTTCTCCTCCTTGAACACCACAGTCAGGCCGAGACAGTGAGCCTATCCTACACTTATTTCAGCGTGAGAAGCAGGTTGTATTTTATTACTCTAATCCTTTGCAGCTTGTGTTCACACTGGCAATGAAATGACAGCAGGAGTGAGGTGAGAGTAAGTGATAAAGTCTTGGCGTTCGACACTTACAATGACTGTGTGCTTGTGAGGTTCTGACTCATTAATTCTTTTTCCAGGCTGCTGTGTGGCTTAGCAATGCACTTCAGTACTGTGATGGATTTTAGATTCGACAAATATCCCAGAATACCAAACTCTTTATTTTTTCATGGGAAGGGAAGTTTTCATTTGTTTGACATTTTTGGATCCAAAAAATATACAAAAAACTGGCAAGTTTGGGGTTTTCACTGTTTTTCATCATAAAGTAATTTTAAGGACACAAAATGCCCCAAGTTGTGTTCCTTGTAGGAAATCTTTCCGCATAGAATGTAAGACAGACTCCAAAAAAGGACATTCGAAAGTGGAGCACAATTGGAAAATATTTTGCTTTTCTCACTCCCTCAGAGATTACTGCAAGCTGCTTCAGACGTTGCGAGACTGTAATGGTATGATACCATAAAGTGTTTTACAGACTTCAGAGTAAAAATATAGATACCACATCACCTGTAGACCTGAGAAACGTAAGAGTAAATGGAATCACACTTATCACTGGAAACATATCCTTTAAGGTTTCAAAGCACAGAAACATGTTTATTCCAGAGAAAAACAATGAACATTCATCCTTTTTAATTCCCTCCTGTGGACACCATCATAAGAAACAACTTGTTCCACCAATACTACCATACCCTGCAATTTAAGATGAACAAACTGTCAGCAATCCATGCAGTAATTATTACAGTAAGGAAAAAACTGAAATATGTTAAAAAGAAAATAAAATCAAAACTCAACCACCAGGGTATGTTTTTCATTCCTTAGATTTCATCAGGTTTGCATTGTCCCGAAGCATTGAAAATATCTGAATCTTGTATAACAAAGTATATTAAAAGTGACTGATATTTAATCTGTCAAGATCACTGTCTTGAAATGGCACAGCAGATGGCTGGGCAATATTACTTCTCACAAAAACGATTTCTAATCAATCTATGTACATGTGTTGTTCACTTCACCCACTCAGCTAAATAAAGTTCAACAGCAGAGTGAACTTTTTTAGCTTTTTCTGAGCTTTTAGCCCAGCAATAACGTACACATTAAGAATCAAACCTACATCCAAAACAGTATTTTGATTTTATATAAAATATTTTTTATCCCGCTGAAATGCAACAGGCTCATAAAGATGCATTTCTGTCTTTCACCTGAGGCACTTTTCTTCCATTAGCTATTGTAACTCTCAACACTTCCCTATTTTTAACTATAAAAATTAAAACAGTGGTTTGGGTAAATTTGTTTTTTGAATATGCTGTTCCACTTTTCCACAGTACAATTACTGGGAAGTATCTGGAACCTTAAATCAGATAATTAATATCTTCAAAACAAGGTGTCGAGTAGAGGAAGCTGCAGTCTACTCCATTCTACCAGTTACACCTCCAGGAGCTTTGTCTTCCTCAGATATTTACGTGATGTCTCTGGCTGCAGTTTTTATTCACTTTATAGCAGCTGACTGCCATTTGAATTATGCCTTCTCAGCGAGGCTATCCGGGTGCGACTGAGGATGTAGTTTACGTTTTATGTTTTTTATACACAGTGACTGAGGATTGGGAAGTAATAGTGGTGTAGATACCACATTTCTGTATGTATTTGTGTACACTTGCCACCTAAAAAACCGGTATTTTTTTTTATTTTAGTCTGTTCCTCCAATTTTTTGAGTTTGTATTCTGCATACATATAAACATTACTCTTTCTACCTGGCAACTGTTAAGTCTAAAAACATTTCTTTCAGACTTCTTTTTTCTTCTTGTCTAATGCACTTCATAGACTTTTTGATGTTCCTAATCTACATTTGCCATTTTTCCAGATGAAATGTGCTTCTTAAATGAAAATCCTCTAACTTCATACAAGGAATAGCTGGGAGATATAGAAGCTGTCTGTATTTAAATTCTAGGAATTTAGGCATGTCAGGTTAGTCTGCTGCTGGCTTCATTTTTGTTTTCAAGCTCATGGGTTTGTTTCCTAAATCCTGCTGTTGTACTTCATTGGCTTCTTACAGTAGTTATTTTTCAGTCTGATTTTAGCAAATTGAGATGGATATCAAAGTGTTGCCTTTGTTGTCTGTAGTACACTGGAGAGTCTCTTGCTTGGACATTAGAAACCTCCTGAGAGCTGAGTTTTCTTTCTGTGCTGTAGTTCTACTGCTGCTGCACAGAGAGCATCAGCATTAGTCCTCTACGAGCCTGGTGTGAGGCAGGAATACAATCTTGCGGATGTTTCTCACTGTGTATAATTTCGTAGCACTCAAAGTGTGAGCCACCGTGGATCTTAGGTGGACATTAAAAGGGCATATTTGTGCACTTATATTAATTTAATAATGGAATAAACTGATGGATTGATAGCCATAAAAAATAAAAATTAATTGTCTATTAGTTAAGGAAATAAAAAGAGAAGTTCATATGTCCATGTTAAGGCTTAGTGGCTGAAGGGACAAAGATATACCTTAACACTGAGTTAGTGTGGATTCCAGCTGAATGAGATTGCCTGAGGTAAGAGTATAACTACCTTACTCTCCATACATAGCTGGAGAAGAGATATAGGCTGCTATTGGGACTCATTCAGACCTTAAATAACTATAATTGGTTTCTGAAGATGGCTGGGTCATTCTTTCCATTTTTTCATAGAGAACTATTGTGACTTCATACTTGCATATATGACTCAATGGTCAGTGAGAGAAATAGAAGCTCTTACTGTTACTGTATCCAACCTTGCCTGGAGTTCTGGCAGGAGCTTTCAAATAGTTTCTTCTCCAATTGTCTTCATCCCTTTTTTATGTTCTACGTTCCACTTGCTTGACCCATCTAGAGTCACAGAGCTGTAATATAATTCAAGCTGAGAGGGACCTCAGGAGGACTCTAGTCCAACTCCTTGCTCAAATCGGTGTAAAGTCAAACATGTTGCCCTGAATTTTATCTGTTCAGGTCTTGAACCCCTCCAAGGATGCAAATTGCACAGTGTGTCTGAGCAGCCTCTCCTGCTGCTTGGCTGAAAGTCAGAACTATACCTGATTTGGTTTATTACGATTTTACCATTTATTTATTTCTTCATGTGTTCACTTTATTGCCCTGCAACTCAGTGAAGGTCTTGGCTCCCTCATTTTGAAATCTCCTTTTAGATATTGGAAAGGTACTTCTAGACACCTTCAAAACCTTCTTTTTTTCAGTCTGACCAAGCCCAGCTCCTCCAGCCTCTCCTTGTAGGGTGCGTTCTCCAGCCCTAGTGATCTTGGTGGACTCCCACTCAACTCACTCAAAGTTTGTTGATGTCTTTCTTGTAGTGCAATGGACATGTTAATCATAGCTGGACGTAGTAGTCCAGATGTGCTCTAAAAATTGCTGGATAAAAGGAAATAATGTGAGCTCCTTGTGATCTTGAAAAATATTACAATTCAGAATCCAGGAAGCGCATGAAACAAGTCTGGAGCCTATTTAGTGTATGCTAAATCAGAAGGGAATGCACTCTCATCTGTGTCAGATCTCCCTGGCAAGCCCTGTCACCCTCATCTGAGAAAGCCTTTCTCTAGAAAAGTCAGCACATTTCTTCCTTGTTTTTCTCTCGTTCTATGAAGATACATAATATATGCAAAAATAAAGCTTTTTGGAATTGGAAATAAGTTGCAATGTGAAGAACAAGGAAAAGCTTAATAAAATTAAAAGGCGGATGAATTGAAATAAAGTAAAAAAAAATCTGAGTGACTGACACACTACAGAAAGCATTGGCTCAAAATTTCTGATCCAAGGGATAATAGAATTTAGCAGCTTGAAATAAATGAATAACAACAATATATTACCTTATAATTAGGGCAAAGTTCAGATGGGGATTTACAGACATCTCAAGCACAAGGAGCAGAGTAACTCCTTTCCTTCTGTTAGAAAGATTTCTTATAGGCTTGCAGCTGGGAAAAGTCTAAACAGTGTTGCGGTGTTTTACATCAGGCCAGGAGCTCACTGTCAGAGAGGGTGTGTTGTATTTTGCAACAAATATTTGGTGTCAAATAAACCCTGGTAGGGTTATGTGCTCTCAGTTAAGTACTGTCCAGATCCCCTTTTTTGTTCCTTTCACATGCTTTTTGGCTTAGGGCTAGTCTAAAAATGTCCCACTGCTTCTCCTGTATCTCCTATTCAAGTCAATGTCTTCAGGTGAGCAAACGGTGAAGGAGGGAATTTTTTCGGGATGCTGATGAAGTATGGGTAAATAAATAAGCCTTCTCATATTGAAAATAGTAATGGGTGAAACATAAGTGAATGTGTCTTTCTGTGTTTGTCAGCGAGAGCACATGTCAGGACTCGCATTTCTTTCTGCATGATGATGCTTTACTGCTGGTTGGGTACTGCAGTGGTGTTTTTGAGTCAGGACAAGACAAATCTGTGCTCACCATTGCTGAAAGCCAAATTATAGGCAACAGGAACAAATGAGCACTTCTTAGAGGATTAATATGAATCTAGGCACTATCAAGAGAGGTTGTGGTGTCTCACTCCTTTGAGTTATTCAGAAAACACTTGGACGAGGTCCTCGGCAAGTAGCTTAAGGTATCTCTGCCTGAGCAAGGGAGTTGGATAAGATGACCTCCATAGGTACCTTCCTACCTCAGCTGTTCTGAGATCCTGTTATCCTTTGCTATTTTTCCAGTTACAAGAAACTTTTGAGGAAATCACTATCCTTTACAGCAGCTCTGATAAAGCTAGTGAGGAAGATATCACGTAATTTGAATCAACTATTTTAACATATAATCAGAAACTGTTCTGAAGAAGAAAAGCAGGCTGCACCATCAGGGTAGAAATGATAGCTGTTTTCAGCTTCAGAACAAGTGAGTGAACATCAAGGCTACCTTTTAATGTCGATATACGTAGTGGAACTGCAGCTACAAGTGGCACGCTTAAAAGCTATTAAGGAAAGTGCAGTGGTTTTTTTTGTTGCATCATATTACATAGAAAAAGACAGCTCTTTCATGATGGTAGGACTTTGACTGAGAGCAAAGGGGTTATCTGCAGGATATCAGGTGAATCTTAACAACAAAACCCAATTGCTGAAAAGAAGTTATTTTACTTTTTAAGTTTATCTTTCTTTTTTTCTTGAAACAGTTGAAGCTCTGCATTTGGGAACTCTGATGGCAGCACATGGCTATTTCTTTCCAATCTCAGACCATGTTCTAACACTGAAGGATGATGGCACCTTTTATCGATTCCAGGTAAGTATTTTCAATATGTCCTTGACTTGCAGAAATGGAGCCTCAAAGGCCTTACAGAAAAGTTCATAGCAAATTTAACCATACTTTTTTTCTTCCATAACCTGGTAAAGAGTAGAAATTCCCCTAAAAATAAAAAATGGTAGATGGATTTTATTTATAAATTGTCAGCAAAATGTTAAGATGATAATGACCATTTTGATATCTGGAATAAAAGTGTGATAATGCTAAGCATGGAACTCATGAGAATTTAATCTCTCATGAAATAAATTAATGCAGTATTTTGGAAATATAGTAAACTAAGTTATCGTATTACCTCTTTTTCCTAGTATAGTCTTAATTTGGAAAGGGGGAGATATTTTAAATATGAAGTCTATAGCAGAAATCTGATAAATAATGGAGGGTAATATTTATTTTTCTTTTTTTGGTGAGAATTTCCTTTCTGGTAACTCAGTAGTATGGGAGTAGTGTGTATTCTTCTAGCAAGTGCAGACACATTTTAATGTTGATCTGTCAGTTCCATTGTGTACAACAAACATGCAGATGGTTCAGAACAAGCTGGAAGCATAAACATGTACCTATGTCTATACCTACACTTGCACATATATTATTCAGAAACCTACATAGTTGTATTTTATTATATTAAATTTCAAACTAGGGCCCTGGGAGCAGAAGTGTTGTTTTTCTAATAATGACTTGTGGGCTAGAATTTTGCAGAACAATATTGCTAATGACTTGAAACAAATATGACTGCAAAGTACCAGATTATGTATTTAACAGAAGGAGTTAACTTTGCTTGTCATGTGCCACTTTTGACAATGGTGGTTGTGTTCTGTATTGCTCTTCCTATTAGATGGTATTCCTGGTAAGTATCACCAACAGCTGCTTCAAGGTCTTTTCTAGATATTTATGGCTTTGAAAGGATATGATGGCTCTCATTATGAAATTGAGTTTGTTAATTCTTCTCTGTTACTTCTAATTGTGTTAAATATTCACAGTAAAATAATAGCTGGTAGAACGAAATCTATTGTCTTCAAGATATATAGGTCTAAGCTTTGTCTTAAAGATTGTTTAGAGAAGAAGCTATCAAGAATAAAATAGTACTGAAATTGTGATCTTTAAAATGCAGAAGAAAACTGGAGATTGGAGACCAATCATAGTTTCAAATATTGTATTATATTGACCTCTGTACAATAGTTTCACCAATATTTTGGCTTAAGTCCTACAGACCCACATAAGGGAAGAGAAAGACTCGTAATATTTGTATAAATCAAAATCCTAGCATGAATATAATTAAATATGCACAGCACAGTCTGGCAAGAAAGAGAATTATTATTGCATACATGCAAACAATATTATCCTATTTTCATATTTAGATCCTGTGAGTCATACAGTGAAAAAAACTTGTTCTTCAGTGGAACAGAAAGTTAGGTGTGTGTATGGGTAATACTAAGAACAGGCATTCCAAGCCTCCTCCCCTGGATCCTCAGTTACCTTTGATCCTGGAGAGAGTATCTGAGGGAAAAGGGCTTTTTTAAGCTCATAAGGCTTCATTCTTCTCAGTGCTCAGTATAAAGAAGAGAGATGGCACATGGTTGAAGGGGCTTGCTGATGTGCTTATGAGGTAAGTGAAAAGGAATCATGGAGTGGTTGAGGCTCCAGTTCTTGGCTTGGTGTCTGCATAAGCAGTGTCCAGAAGGACAAAATATACAAGGACTTAGTTTTGCAGAGAATAATACTTACAGGAGTGTTAGTCATTGAATTCTGCACAGCTGCTGGCCTGCTTCCATCTCTAGCATGAGAAATAAGCACTTCTTCTGGCATGATAGTCTGACTGAAGGAAAGTACAGACTAGAATTAGCTGCACTGTGGACCACTGAGAGTACTGCAGGTACCCTGCTGTGAGCTTTCCTGAGAGAGGTCTACAGCCTACATGTTTGGACACGAAGCTTCAGTGAGGGCTAGAGTGTAAAATCTTCTCAGTTTATTTACTGAGAAGAATTTAAGAATTTTCACCTATTTGACAAACGCATATGAAATGAGACGCTTTAATCAAGTGTTTCTCAGTCTATATCTGCAGTGTTTGGGTTGCTTGCTGTTTTGTTATAACTTTTGCATTGGTATTCCTATGCCAACAATGTGACTTTGCTGTTGTGACAATGCATCCTCAGCTGTTAATATATAGGATGAGAAAACATTCATAGTGGTGACATACTGTTAACTGGAGTTATTGCAGCAAAATTTATGTGATTACAACTCCACATTCCCCAGCAAAATAAGCCTAGTATAAAATCTGTTAAAATAGAAGATGAAGAGTGCATATTCAATGGGGAGGAAAGTTTGACTGCGAATGTGTGAATTTTGCACTAGAATAGATGTTTGGGTTCTTTGGAAATAGTACCCTCTAAGTATTGGACAGGATTAATGAATTTCTGGATTTTTTAATAGGAAGAGGAAACCATGCACCTGCCAGCACTGAAAAGTTCAGGAGCCATGCCTGCAGAGAAATCTTTGCAATACAAAGACCTAACCTACAAAAAACAGACTAGCTATAGTAATGGTCTCTATGCGCTTGGTGTTTTGTTTTCCAGAGGGTGACACATTCCTGCCTGACAGTAAAATTATCTCCAGTTTGTTTTAAACCACCTTCTGTTGTATAGAAATAGCTAAAAGCAGTGGAGATTGTGCTTCATTTGGACAAATGCCCTCTTATGGGCAAAAATTATGCTTTTTCAGTTATTACCTTGCCATCAGGAGGCAAGAGTATAGTTACATCTGCTTTTTTAAATAATGTGAAATAAAAAAAAAATTCTGGATCATTCATTGACCTACTCAGGTGTTAATTAGGTTAGTTTCTGTGCTATCAATTTAATTCAAAGGAGTTGAATCTAAATATTAATTGCCTTATTAAGAGAGGATTTTTTTTATAAGTCTCAATAAGAAAAAGCAGAAACAGCTGCATTGCCTTTTCCTGGTAATTTAAACTTGGGATGAAAGGAGGAACTGAATATTTGCTCACCATCTTCCTCTACCTGAGAGCAAATAGGAGGGGCCCAAATAAGAAAAGCAAGCTGCATGTTAGAAAGCATATCTTCCCTGGGCCAGGGATTACTCATGGAGATGTTTCACTTACAAGTGATAATATGTCCACCTTGGTGAGGAATGCCCGATTTGCCCTCTCAGCTGGTAAGCTTCTGTAATACCATACTGCAGAAAAATATGCTGATTTCCTCTACGAGTCCTAAATGCATAGTGTGTTTCAATGTTAATAGTGAAAAATAGTATTTCCTAATATCTTTTGGCTGTAAACAAACTCCTAGGATACCTGAGACTAGTGATAGTCACACTCCCATTTTTAAGTGAGATTAATTAATGATTTAGCATAAATTAATTTTCAGAGATGAGGGTTAGGTTTTGCTGTTGTTTTGTAACTTTTAAGATGAAAGGCACAAATATCTGAGAAAAAGTGTGAAAACAGGAACAGTTTCTTGTGAAAGCACGAGTCTGGTGAAGATAGCAGCAAAATTCATGGGCCTTGGAAAGATGAAGGTGTGGACTTTGATGTCTTCTCCTGTTCTACGACTGGGAACACTTTCTTGACGAATGCATTTAACCTCTCTGGCCTTGTTTTCCCATGCCTAAATTGGGTATAAAATTACATAGCAAACATTGTAAGGATCTTGAAATATCTTTGTTGGAAAATGGCTTAGAGTGTGAAGTGTTGTGAACACCTCGTGTCTCAGGTGGAATTGCATTGCTGACTCTTTGAGTCAGCCGTATTGAGCTGGCTTCCTCTTGGCTCATTCTGGACCGACCTCTGGCCATTCTGAATGCTGGGTCTGTGGCTGAACATCACAGCTCTTCTGCCACTCTGCGAATCCTTTCTGGATCATCCACTGTGCCTTGAGGGAAGGGTTTTATTGGAAGCTAGGTTTTAGAAATGAAAAAGAAGCAGGTTATTTTATCCAGCATTTGGCAGATTTTCTTCAGCAATTGCAGGGGCAATAACTAGTTCACTGTCTTTTCATGTCAGGCTTGGCATATACAGGTTCTGTTCAGGTTTCTGAGCGAAAAAGTTTTTAAATCCGTGTGTCTTTCTGACTGCCCCATCAGCGCCACTTTGGATTTTTTTAACTCCTTACTCAGACACAATTTGCCCCAAACTGCTTTCCATGCTCATCCTCCTTTCAGGTTAGAAAAGAGGAATCACAGAGCCAAAATCTTGTTTCCAAATTCCTCAACGTCTTTGTTAATGATTCTGAGCTAACCATGGAGCACTACTTGCTTCCTGTATGGGCTAGACAGTGCTAGACTAGCAATCTTACCCTTTTACTTTACCAAGAAATCATTTTTGTCAAGTGCAATGAATTTAAAACAGCATGCCAGTGAATTCTGCCATCCATCATGCAAAGCATTTGAGATTGTACATAACTACTTTCCAGCAAAGGCTTGATTTCTGCTGTTTATAAAGACTCCCTGGTGCCTGAGAGAAGAATAGCAGTAATATGTGAAGGTTTATAAGTGATTCGAATACTCCTTCCCCATCCAAGTAATTGGATTTTAAAAAATTTCGTGGAGTGGAACGGAGCAGCTTCAGAGACAACAACTCTTATTACTATCAACAAGGGGTAACTGAAAGATGCTTAGTGATTTCCCTCCTCGGTAATACAGCTTAATGCATAGAAATTAATCATGTTTTATAAAACCTGATGGGCAACACTGATTTTTACAAGTGGCTGTTTCATTAGCTCAGATATTATTATTGATTAATTTTGAGGTAGAGCCAAAGCAGATCTATTTACTTTATCACTGGATTGCTTACAGCGCATAGCAGCCACTGCTGCTAGTTTGTTTATTGCGGAATATGCGCTATTTTACAGGATTTTGTTTCATGTGACTTTTTTACAGAAGGATTATGGATTTATGTGGTTAGGTTTACCTAATGCTATTAGTGTATAACACAACAGAACCAGTATGTGTTTGTGTGTGCAAAACCAGTTTTCTGGTTAAAAGGCATAAAGATCTTGTGACTGTTTTGTTCTGAAGGCTTAAATGTATCTGCAATCACATCTGCAGTGCTAGGTAAGCCTTATTTCTCGAGCTCCTGACTTGTCCTGGCTGCTGATTCAAATTACATCTACAATTAAACAAAGTGCCTCAAAAGCATACTGATAAAAACTGGCAGCATTATTTCTGCCTGGGCTGATAAACAGTACTTGACTTTCCCTAAACCGTTCCACCACCCACCTTCCCTCAGCTATAAGTGGGATGTCATGGCAAAATGACAAACGTTCCCTCTTTAATACTTCTTCATGATGAACTGCTTCATATTTCCTTCTGAGGAAAAGTAAAATTCTTAAGTATGATAATTCTTTCAGGTTGTCTACACTCATGAAAGATAACCAACCCCCATCAGTATTTCATAATCTCTTTGAAAATGGTGGTTTTGTGGTACATGTTATACCACATCTATACTTCTCCTGGGTGAAATCTTCCCTTATGGGCTTCCAGATCATGAAGCAAGGCACACAGATTTTGTAATATTTGTGCTATAGGAATATATGACATTGCAAAGGATGTTATAAAATGTATTTGGATATGTGATTTGTAACAAATGGTTGAACCAAGCTTTGTTTGAATAGTCTAGCTATTTAGAAGGTAATTTATCTGAGCAAAGCCTCCCTGCATTGCTGTGGGATTTTTTTAATAGATCAGATGAGAACAAGCAGCTCTCTCCTTTGCACACACCTCCTATTCTCATTCCTGACCTCATTCCATGAGACCAGAGATCTTCTTATCAGACTCTTCTTATTTCCTAATCCTTCTGTGTTGAACAAGGCAAATCTTTCTCCCGTAGTCTTCATGGATAACCTCTCTGGCAAATTCTTCTCAGAGATTGTTAAATATCTGGAGCATGAAATTGTGTGGAGGCTTTTGAAACAGAAATGGAAATGTAAACTCAGCACATGCATTATAGTCATGTGCTATGTGATTAAACTGTTTGATATCTGTAATAAAGAACAAAGTAAACTTCAGATTAAGACCAGAATTTTATGACTGTTAAAGCCAAGCAATTACACAAGAAACTGTGGAATATTCCTTTGGAAAAACATCAGTCATTTTAACTACATGCATGTTTATTGTTCGTGCTTGTCAATACAATCACAGCATTGCAACAGTCTATTAATCAGAAACTAATTTTTATATCATGCTTAATTTTCAGTGTCTAGGGTTTTTTAAAGATTTTTTTTCTTGATGTTTTGGACTTTCTTTCTGTTTAAATCTTAATCTGTCCCTTATTCCTACTTTTTGCCTGTTTTTAGGAGAGTTTTCCTTATCTCTGCACACATCAATGCCACTTCCTGCTTTGAAAGTGAATAGTAGATATCTGCTCTTCAAATACAACTTTATCAGCAGCTGTAGCTGCTTTTGAGCACGTATCTTAGGGTGATACCGTAAGTCTTTACTTGCTAGTAAGAAAGTAATGTAGGACTTTGCCTTGGTCAAAATACATAGCATCTACTGTTTATTTCTCATCTTAGTAGGGTTTTACACTGTCAGTGACCTAATATGTTTATGAAAAACCCAAATATTAGAAATCTTTAGCTTTCAAAGATTAGAAACATATAGTGTATTACAACTGTTCACTCTAGAGAGTAGATATAGAAAGATTATAAAAGAGAAAATTTAAGCTTTTTACCTTTTTCTGGAAAATACAGTTCTTTGCTTTGCTGTAATCTTCTGAAGCTCCTCTGCTTTATGTGATTTTTTAAATAAAAATAACTCTCCATGTTTCAAAGGTCACTTGAATGAGTATTTTTTCCATGTCTAAATTACCCTTCAGGTAACTTGCACCCCTTTAAAAGTCATGCAGATATTTCAATACTTTGGATAACTCTAACCAGTTAGATAGTCATTGTTATAGAGTACTGGAGATAGAGGAGAAAGAGAAATACCAGAGGAAGAATTTCATCATATCATGTACACATGCATATAAATCACAATCCTGAGGAACCAGGAGTCATTCTTTAGTTTGGTGAGGCCTTTTTTGCTTTTTCAGAAATAAACACAGTTTACCCACATGAAAACTCAATAAATCCTTAAGCTTTCTGTGCTGAATTTCATCAGCCTTCTAACCTGAACTGTCTGACCTCATAAAAATATTTCCCTCCCCAATTTTTTTTTTGCCCTGTGCTTTGCCCTGTAGCCTTATCTCCATGTCCAAATTAATTTTAGGCATGTTGGCAGAGCTGATTGCAGGCAGAATTGAACTTTGTTCCCTCTGGCAGCCAGCTGGCTGGAGGCCAGCTCTGGCCGCCTTGCAGTGCCTGAGCGGATGAGCTGCACTTCTCAGCAAGTCCCATTAAACGCATCCCAGTGCCAGGGCAGGGTCATGGCTCGCAGCTCAGAGACAGCTTGTGCCTGCCCAGCTCAGAGCTTCGGCAAGGAGAGCTCACGCCTGTGTGTCATTCCCTGGGCAGAAAAACCCTTCTCTGCCCACAGTCTCGCTCCTTCTGAAGACCAAAACAAGGAAGGCATTTAATAATCTTCTGTACTTATCTGTCCTAGCTGTTATTTGAACCCCTTTCTTATATTGTAATGTCTGCCTTTTACTGGGGTTTCTTTTTGGCTTACCTGATCACACATCATTGAAACCTTTTAATATGGTTCCTCATGTGCTTTGCTAATTAAAACTCATGTTCTGTTTTAACTTTTCTGCTTTTATCTCCCTGGCACAGGGAGGCTTAGGCTCATCTTTAGTAGCCAAAGCATTATTTTCTGCTTTTTCCATGATCTCCACATTTAGGTTGCACCTTTTAATCCTTCAGAAAAGCTTTGGTCATCTCTGCCTCCTAGCAAGTTAAAGTGACAACATTTCACAACACTGAAGATCGTGTCCCCTTTCCCATATTCTGTTTAGTGCCCACACTGCCTTCACCACTAAAGTGCAAGTTTCAGTAAAAGTTAAAATTGTTATTTGAACTAAATACTGAAAAGAGTATGCTGGCCACACATAGATTTTCATTTATGTATGAAACAACAGAGTCCTCCTCTAACATCACTAACATATAGTCGTGAATATATAGTATTTGTTCATAGCCTGTTGTGAAATGAATGCTGAAAGAAAATTTTGTGATTTTTCTCTGAGTCAGAATGAGGCATATATTTTTCCATCTCAGATGGGATGGGAGTATATGTAAGTTGTCAAGAGAAATCCTAAGTATGCATGAGGAGCTCTAACATGGATTTTGCAGCAAGTTTGCCCACAACTGGAAGAGTTTCAGCAGGAGTGCTGCCTGAGCAGATATGATTTATATGTATTTAGTAACCCTCACTACATACTTTTTTCAGAAGCTCAGCTTGAACCGGCAAACAGAGGTTAACCTTCCTGTTAGAAGAGAAATGATGTAGCTGTGCTTCTTCTTGGGCCTCTCTGGAGATGCCTTTCATGCCTCTAAGGAAGGACTGTTCTCCTTTCCTGAGTTTGTAAACTGTATATTTAAATGATGGTGACTTTTTGGTTTATATGAATAAAAATAAAAATATTAAATTGCATTTAGAGTTGCTTCTCCAAAATGTGCAGAGTACTGCAATTCATTCTTTAGGGGTTCGTCTTCCTTCCACTTGTGCTTATATGTGCTTCTACTGGTCACTTCGATTTCAGTGGCATTGTGAAGGAACAGTTGATCAGAGAATTGCTTATTGTTTCTCCCTTACAAAGTACAAAACAGCTTGCAAGAAACACATCCTAGCCTTTGAAGTTAGCTTGTGATAGTTCCATTTTTATCCTTTAGCTCCTTGCTGTTGCTTGATAAATAGCAAGTTCTAAATTGCTTCTATTAAATTTGATGCGTCAATGTTACAATAGCAAGAGATTTTTCACAATATATATTCAATTTGACAATTGGTTTGAATGTGTCACCCTTCAGCCCTGTTGGTTTCCAGATTAACATTAAAAAAATTTTGAAAGGAAGTGGGCAGCAAAGAGGTTTCCATTTTTGCAGCTGGGAGATTTTTGAGAAAAACAATAAGAAATAGAGAGTAAAGCAGAAGGTTTTCCTGAAGAAGCACCTGTGTTTTGAAATACCACTCAAACCAGTTCACACATTTAATGAGTTTCATTCAACTGCTCAAATATTATATAATTCTCTGTATCTGTGTGTATGTGTTCATACATAGATCAGTCAGTCACAGAATATTCTGAGTTGGAAGGGACCCAGAGGGATCATGGAGTCTAACTCTTAAGTGAATGGCCTGTACGGGGATGATGTGCTCTGTAAAAAATGCTATAACAATTTACATTTAAAAAAAAGTTGCTATTTTAAAAATGAAGTTATTTTTATGAAAAATGCCTACACAGTCTCATATTCTTCCTTTGTTAGAAGTGAATTCTTTTAACAATACATTCAGCACAGTTTTAATAAGTGTAGTGTTGAAGTAGTTTTTGGGACTTTATTGTCTTTCCCTTAAAAAAAAAATCACATTTTAAATCACAACCGGTAAACAATTATTAAAAAGTAGACTTTGATGTCTTTGTAAAAACAAGATGTTTTTAGTGGCATTTTTAAACAAGTAACACCCAGAAAAGAGTACTGAATATTAATATGTGAATGAAAACTCTCAAAAATCAAGAACTGAATGAACCTCAAAGGATCTTCTGTCTTTATACCTTCTAAACCTGATTCTCCAGGACATGTGAGAGATGTATTTCTAGGGAAAATGTAAAAGACAACCTCACTACCTAGCCTTGTGGGTTTTATTCCCGTAACTTTGAGAACAAAAAACCCCACTTTTTTTTTTTCTTTTTCAATGTCGTTCTGATACTAGCATGATAAGCAGGTGGACAAATGTAATTTTCTGTTTTGATGCCTATTTCAAAAATGTCAAGTTAACAGTATAATAGATGTACCAAAAATATAAATTGATTCTGAAAACCAGTAACAATCCAAGGACTGTATAATGCTTGCATTGTCTAACTTGAGTTTCCTACTTCTTTGTTTTTTCTATAGACACCCTATTTTTGGCCATCAAATTGTTGGGAGCCGGAAAACACAGACTATGGTCAGTGTAGAAATACTTCCTATTTCTTTTGGAAATTATGCATTATATTAATGAATGCATCATTGCCATCTGTCTTGTTTCACCATCCTACTGTTTAAAACATAATTATATGTCATTTAATTCCTGTGCAAGAGCTGCTGATATTGAAATGAATGTGTTGTTACCTTTCTCAAAGTTTATCAGAAGTTTGTCAAAGTCATATTTTGGAGCGGATCTGAGGAGAAAAGAAAAAAACCCAAAGCCCAAAATTCAAGACTCATCAAAACCCACCTTCCCATTTACATCCTCTGTTTGCTCCAACAAGTGTAATTATTTACAGTAAGAGAATCTCAGTGAAGCAGAGGACAATTTTTTGATGGTTGTGCAATGGTTATTATCAGATTGAGACCCAAAGATATTCCTAGTTTTGAACTCTTATTTCTAATAAACACCACGTGGAAAATTACTCATTATGAAAATGAATATGGTTCTAATATGAACTGTATTAGAAAATACCTTGTTTATTTGCCTGTGCCCTGGGGATTTATTAATAAATTGTATATTTTAATTACTGATGTGTACTTAGACAGCAAAATCTGAAGATAATAGGTAGTAACGTATTAGGAAAAAATCTCATTAAAAAATTATAGCTAAATTAGGTGCCTCTGTGCATCAAATAATGACCTAGTTTTTATAGAAAGTGGATCTATGAGCAGCTTCCTCTTCATTCTAATCCAAACTGTAAGTACTGAGCCCATCTGAAGACCAGGTCACTTATTTAGGTAACTGAGCATGTACATGATAGGTTATGTTTTCAAAACCTCAGACCATGAAACTCTCTTTTCACAGCTTTTCCGACATTTAGGTGAGTGTTCACTTGTAATTTGAATTCTATGCCCTTGGGAGCCAACGAGTTTGGGGATGGATGGTTCCAATAGATGCTTCCTTTGTTTTTGGGGCAGACAGAGTTTAATTTCAAATACATTGCCAAATAAAGCAATTTTAAGCTGAGACTCTCAGCAGAGCTGAGTGTCTTCAAGGTGGAGTTTGAAAATGTGACAGTTTTTTCGTCCTATAGGAGTAGAAAAATATTCAATTTTTTACTGATATTTGAAGATGTCCAGTAAATAGTTATTGAAAGCTCCCAAGGAGGAAGGATTCTTACCACATGTGTGGGCTTAGCCACTCCATATGAGGAAATTAGTCACTGAAGGAAAAATGACTGATTTATCGTTTATTACTTCAGTATAGTCCCCTAATATGTTAAAGATCAGCAAATAATTAACTGTGGTTTAAGAGACACTGTGTTGTTCAGCTGTAATGTGTATCACGTTACCGGGGTGATTTTAATAAATAATTATATGCTTAACATGTCTGAAGTTGACATCAGGCTGAGAAAGTTTCTATTAATATCCTTTAGTCTAAAGTAGGACACGCTAACTTTCCTGTCACAGCTGATCAGTGGATTGGTCAATGAATTATGAACCTTAGTCAATAAATAGAAATTTTGTATAATCTGTCCAGGTTTGCATGCCAGGAATACAGAATTAAGCTTGGAATCAGTGTCTTCATCACGCAGGGAGGTGCTTTTGTTGAACAGTAAATGCACTCATTTGAGAGCTTTTGAGATTTAAATATGTTTCAGTTGCTGAGTTAAGCTCTTTGGCTGCAGAGGGGCAAAGGAAGAGAAAGCAAACCCTCCAGTCCTGCGATCTCATTGCTCCTTCCATGTCATGGCAAAAAGTGCAATCCTGTGAGAAACAGGCCCACAGCTTCCCCATGCAGCAGGGCCAGAGCATTGCACTGGAGCTACCAAAGGTGGCTGTCACCAGAACTGCATAGTGTTTGAGCATTTGCAGGAAAATAAACTTTTAAGGCACCTTTTCAATACTGTTCTTATTCGGTTAACATCTGCCAAGTCCCAGAAATTTGCATTTGCCCTGTAAACAATGGTGATCAGAGGAACACAGGAAAATCAAAATATTTAATCAAAATATTTAAGCAACCAAAACAAATCTAAAGTAGGTTTGAAACATTTTGAGAATATTAAAGGATAAATTTCGCCTCAAATATATGCCAAATGGGTTCTGCAGATTTTCACAGTAATTGTTACTTCCTGGAAAAGATAGGAAATAGAATTTATGTTATTACATATATGCAAATGCATTTCATACTTATCATGAATTATGCTGCTGTGCAGTGCTACCAATTTCATGGACTTGTCCTGAACAAGACTGAAACTGCTCCCTCTAAAACTAATGACTGTGGCAGGCATTAGAAGCCTCTCAAGACTGGCAAAAAGTAAACTCTCTCTGTAATCTTCCTTGATCAAAGTTATTACAAAGCAAATCACTTTCTTTGGAATTAACCTAATTTTACAAGACTTTGAAATTCTTAAAAATTCTAGAATCTAGAATAAAATCTAGAATTTCATTTTAATTTAAAAATTAATCCCAACCATTCATCTTTACTTACCCATAGCTGGGCTACTGTCCAGAATGTAGCACACTGCCAGGAAAATAATTTATCATAAGCAAGAAATTAAATGAGACTGAGATACTGTATATTAGTTTATTACAAGAATTAACTAAGAAACAAATAATCCTTAGATATTTGTATAACATGTTAATATCTTCTCTAAAATATAATTTGATCTATGTGAGCTTCTAATATCAGATATTTGCTTTAAAAAAATATTTTTCTGTAGAAAGTATAACTGAAAAAGACACACAAACAGAATCTTCCAATATGTCAGAAAACCACAAACACATTCTCATAATAAAACTGTAGTGCACTGCTACGTCATGGTGGTGAAAAAGGGCTTGGATTAATTTAATTTATGTCAAAATGGAAAATAGCCTTTTGATTGTAATTTCCAAAATATTGGCTATGATCATTCTGAGGTTACTGAGAAACTGCTAATTTTCATAAAGTGCTGAAAATCTCCCTCCTTTTTGCTGAAAATAATGCTTTAAGTGTTGTCAAGAGAGATTCCTCAAATTGCAAGTAATTTTTACAAAGCCAGGTCCTTAAGTTCCATCTGCTGAAGTCCCATTTTAATGCCATATGTCTTGGAGTCCGCCCAGGCAGGACATGTTGTTCTTTGTAGAATCCCATTGGTTTTAGTGCGATTATATTAGTGAAAATAAGTAATAATAATAATGATAACTAGTATTATCAAGACCACTGTAGTTCAAATAACTTTGTTTTTCCTGTGAGTTAAGTCATGTTCCTGAATTATGATTAGGTTTTGTGAAAAATAGAATTGGATCTCAGTTCAGAAAATCTGGCTCTTGAAATGAACACAGCTAGTGGCTGAGCATGTGACATGCTTGTAATTATCTTCTCTTTTCTTACAGATATAATTTTTTATCTGACAGAATTTTTTTTTCCTGGCATATTATAAACAGATCATGTCATTAAAAATTAATTAAATATGGAGGCTATTTAAGACAATTGCATCCCATAAAGAGGAAATATAGTGCCACATTTGAAATTTTTATTCCATGTGCATTTGGTCTCAGTTCTAATGGAACCTGTGAGATACTCTTGGAGGTTTAGTAACTCACAGCTGTTGCAAATTTGAGGCATTTAGTCCATTACTGTTCTCTTTTTTGAAAAAGTAAAAAATATGAAAGGTTAGGGAAAATTTCCATTCACAACAAAATAGCAATTATTTGCCTTTTTTTAAAATTTTTTAAAAATTATTCTTTAGGCTTGATTTAACTTAGTTGTGACTATGTAAGAGGCTTGTAAGAATTTCAGATGTATAAAATACGAAGAATTAGTAATTTTTACTCATTTTCTCTACTGACCTTTTGCTGATGGCTAGACTTAGAAGTATCTGTGACATATCAAACTTCTTCTTACAGTTACATGCATATTAAAAAAAAGGAAATATGCTCAAAGGAGAGAAAGAATAAAATTTAGAAAGTGCCACAGTCACCTACAGTCTTAAGGAGGTTTGGACTCATACTAGAAGACAAAAAGTCAACTGCATCCATATAGTGACAACAGGATGTTTGAGCATTGTAATTTTTTTTGCATGCATTTCTCTCAAATGAGTTAGAAATGGAGGAGGACTGCAGAATATTGCTAAGTTATGGAGAACACAGTAAATAACTGATTATTCAACATGAGTTTAAGAGCACTTGACCAAGTGATCCTTAAATGGTACTAAATGACACTATTTTTTTGTATACTCAAAGCAAATTCTTAAATTCTGCTGCTGTGAAGAAGGACAAGTTTTGAAAATGTAACATATTTTCAGTAGCCTTCCAGGTAAAGTCGTGTATTACAAAGGAAATCTCCTAGGAAATTAGAGCAATCATGGCAGTTGGGGGAAGTCTTAATTAATTGCTCCCTTTAAAATGTAAGATACCTGTCTGGATAAATGTTGCAGTTCTTTAGATAGTCATGACTTTGTTATCTATCCTGTGTTACAGTAAAACGATGTAGTCATTTACTTTTGCTGTGTCAAAGCTGTTTCATTGTTATTCTCCAGAATTTTTAAAAAGGCACAAGACCTTTCTTACTAAATTTACTTGATAATCAGCTAACAAGTCAGTCTGAACAACACTTTCTTCCTAATGATACTTTCCTCTTACTTAAGAGTAAACTGACAGAGACCTCTCTGTTCTGCCTCTGCTGCTCTGATCTGAACATGAACCATTTCCCCTGGCTCATTTCCCTCTTCTCTCTCAAACTTGCAGTAATGCCAAAAAGCACATAGTGCACAAAAAGTAACTGCAATTATGGATTATGTTTTTCACGTGTTGAAAATGTTCATGTTATTTTCTCTTTAGAGTCTGTTGCCTACTTATTTTACATTCTTAGCTTCAGATTCCTCTATGAAAATTTGAGTAGTCCAGGAATTTTCTCTCTCATTTGTCTCTCTGTACCCTTTACCACAGAGTGATTGTTTGGAAGGAGAACTGTACAGAGAATGCATTATATATTTTCTTTGCCCAAATGCACAGGAAGGATTTCCTTGGCAACAGCCTATTAGTAAGTGATTTGTGTTTGAGAAATACTGATCCCTACCTGAACTCTGCTGGAGCACTGTGTGTGCTCAGCATCTCTGGAAATCCACCCATAACTATGAGTCAATAGCTTGGGGCAACACTGGTAGCAGAGAAGCACTTTTGATACAAATTGTCATGTATAAATAAAAAATTATTTGTTAAAATTCATGCCATGAGAATTTATGAAGAATGTGTAAATAGTCTCTGGAGAGCTCTGCCGTTCTGTAATCTCAAATCTTGATTCTCAGTTCCCTTTTTTTCAACAGCTGATGTCGGAGTATATCAGCAATGACTCCTGCAAGCAATTCTTTTAAGTCCCTAATACAGATCCCTCCATTAAGGATCTGTCTCTCAAAATTTTCTGGATTTCTAGGTGTAGTAAGAAACAGACTTTTCCCACCAGAACTCAAGTAACATACTAAATTGTTGCTAAGACTGGGTTGTGACTCCTTAAGTGAATGACTTGCCTTTAGGAAGCTATGTATACAGAATATATTGACTAAGACCTTGGTGGCAGGACTAAGTAAGGAATACAGTCTACCAAGAATAACAGCCCCTCAAGGAAAACGTGGCAGGTGCCAGTGCTTGCTATGTGTAAAATTTGATCTGGGCAGAACTGAATCAAATGAGCTTTAAGGAAAGATGTTTACATTAGCAGAAAGGTGGAAGAGGTGACCTACAGTATTTTTTCCCACTCTGAATTCGTATACCATTATACTTCTCTGCAGAGATACCTTATTCACTCATTAGAAGCTATCTCTGTCGTATAAATGATGAAATGAAAGCCTCACTTCAACAAGCATGGCCTGAATTTTGTTCTGATCCTTGCTAGTTCTGACATTGACAAATCACTG
Source organism: Edolisoma coerulescens (assembly GCA_013397115.1). Lineage (NCBI taxonomy): Eukaryota > Metazoa > Chordata > Aves > Passeriformes > Campephagidae > Edolisoma > Edolisoma coerulescens. Next base: position 2,522,371 of record VWZW01007347.1, on the reverse strand, counting down.
CAATGAGGGCTCTGTAACCAGGAGGCATTTCCTGATAATGCTTCCCAGTGATCTCAGCACTTCAGAGTTTTGCGCTTACCTGAAATATTCTTTCCATATAAGTGTAACTTATTCTCATAATATGAGGGGCATGGAAAACGTGTTTGGCTGATGCATTTGTATGCACACACAAGAAAGGGTAACTGATCCAAGTATATGTTTCTGCAGTACTGTTTTAAAAGCATTGATAATCTGCATCTAGGGCCCCTAGAAATAGAAATAAAATTTCTTATCAAAATTCTGAGATTCATAAACATGGAATTTTCTGAATTGCTTTCAAGTTACTATATTGAGTAAACTAAATAGGTTTCATAGAATATGATGAGTTGGAAAGGAATCACAGGGATCCTTGAAGTCCAACTCCTGGCTCTGCACAGGACACCCCAAGAATCTCACCATGTGCCTGAGCGTGTTGTCCAAATGCTGCTTAGACTCTGACTGTCTTGGTGCTGTGACCACTTGCCTGGGTAGGCTGTTCCAGTGCCCAGTCACCCTCTGGGTGAAGAACCTTTTTCTAACAGCCAACTTAAACCTCCCCGGACAAACTTAAGGCCTTGTCACTGGTCACTACAGAGAGGAGATCAGTGCCTGCCCCTCCTCTTCCCCTGACAAGGAAACTGTGGAGTGCAATGAGATCTCCCCTAAGTCTTCTCTTTTCTAGGCTGAAAAGCCAAGGGACCTCAGCCCCTCCTCATATGACTTTCCCTCATCCCATCACCACGAGTAACACAGACCAGAAAGCTGTGGAGGAAGTAACGCTGGTGCACTGCTGATCACCATGGCATGGCCTCTCCAGCACCAGTGTCCCTGGAGCTGTGGGCTCTGTGGCCATTTGAATGCTAACCCTGATGGAATCTTGGTGCTGAGGCTGAGGTCCCCATCACCATGGGTGGTCCAGGTTAGAAGGGTGTGGAGGCAGCAATGCTGGTGCTCTGACATGCTCTGTTTCCCATGCCTCTTCAAGCCCCATTGTCCCTGGAGATGACTCTCTTGACTCTCTGAAAATGTAACCATAATGGCAAATTAAAAGTGTTATGATAATATCAAGAAGCATGAAATAATTCAATGGATACAATTTTAAATTTTATTTGACAACTGGATATTCTTCGTCTGATCCTATAGTTCATGTAGCTTTGGTGACCTTTCTTCCATACCCGTTTTTGTCACCCTGCAGGATTTTCCAAGGTTATCATCAGCTGGGGACTTCTGTAGGTTGAAGACGAATTTGCCTTTTTCTAGTTCTTGATCTCTTTGGTAGTTTGAAGTTTGGTTTCTTTCTTGCCCTCTTTATGTAAGAAAGTCCTCTGCTTGTGTAAATCTATAATCAAATTGGTTTCCTGAAATGTTATGGGAGAGAATAGGATCAAAGAGTAGAGAAGGGGAGAAGTGTTTCATAAGTTAAGGTTTTGACAATTTGACAGTTTAATGTACATAAAACTGATCATGGTCTTCCTTCTAACTTAATGTTATCAGCATTTATGAAAGAGTGTGTTTCTTTTATGGATACACAGAGCTCTGTAGTGACCCATTTGTCCACCCCAGAATTGTAATAATTTTTTAAGAATTAGTGAAACTCAATAGCTGTTGCTAAGAGCAATTTTTTTCTGTTGACTAAAAGCAGAGGTGACCTAAAGATGGTAAGAAATAGCCTAGAAATCCCAATGTTTAAATAAGGGAGTTAATTTCATGCTTTACATCCTGCAGTCATGTTTTGTGCTGATTGTCCTGTAATTCCCCATCTGAAGCAAGCACTTGCATATAGAGGGAGAACTGTCTGCCTGCAGGGCACTTTGAAGCCCTTAGACCTTGCAGTACTTGCTATTTTCTTTGCTCTTTAGATACAGACTAGGTTTATACACACTGACTCTGAAAACAGGATTTTGTCCCAGGGAGTATGTAAATTTAACCTGGCCTCAGTGGAGATAACAAGCATTCACTGAAAACACACTCCCCGTCTGGGGTGAATCAAGCTGTGACACCACGGGCACTGGGACAACTGTGGAAGGAGTTTGTGTACACAGCAGTGGGTGTGCAGGTGCCATAATCCATGGTCTTCAGAGGCCCAGTTGAACTTCCATTGAATTTAGCTGTGGCCTTTGTTCCACTGTAGCAAAAGGGAAGATTTAGCCCCTGTCTAGCAACAAGACAAAACTCCCTAGTGTGGGTTTTGGGTGAAAGTTCTGGGTTTGGCTTTTTGGGGGTTTTTTGAGTAAGTGTGTGTAATACAATGTGCACTCAGTCCAGTTTCTTGAGTCTAGAATGAAACCTGTCATAATTGCTGTGATCTTATCTAAAGAAAAAAAATCTGTAGAGGTTTGTTAGAAGCTTTCAAGTCCAAGTGAACAGTCAAGAATGGGAAACAAAGCTAACCATGAAAATGTTTTTTTGGGTGTAGCGTTTTAAAAACTTGCAAGAGGGAAAACACAGACATCCTCTTTATGCAGCTCCGGCTTTGCAGTCTCACTTGAAACTCTCAGATTGCCCACATTTTGTGAATGCCTGAACAGAATTTTCGAGAGCTAGTAGACTGTATTTACTGCTTAGCGACTGAAGTGTGTTTCAATGCTGGTTTGTTGTTCAAATACCCATTTATAAACATCACTGACCATCTTTCATTACCAAATGTTACAAATTAATATGGCCTTTAAAATTATTGGCGAATCTCTTCTCTCATGGTAATCAGTCACTTCTAAAGCACAAGCTATAGCATCTAATATATAATTCAGTTTAGTAGAGGCAATTATGTTGATTGCAAAATCCATCAGAATACACTGGCTCTAAAAATAAGAGTGTATAAGGCAGTCCATATTTAGCAAATCGAGGTTATTAATCAGACCCTGTTCCTTGCATATCATTCATCCCCACGGTGAGCATTTTTCAGCACCCTTGTCAGGGAGTGGCAAGAGTGGGCAGCTCTGCAAGGGAAGGTGAGCAAGAACTGAGGTTGGCAACAGCGCTGGCAGGAGCGAGGCAGCAGCATGGGCAGGCTACAGGGCTGGTTAGAGATGTATCTACAACACAGCTCAAGCCTGTGCTGAGGACTGCCTGGGTTTGAGCACAATTTCAGGGCACAGGCCTCAGTGGAGCCCCTAGATGGGCTGCTCGGTGCAATTACAGCTCCTTGGTGTACTGGGGACCCTGACCAGGACCTTTGCGGGATGGATAAATAGAGAACTGTATATGGAAATAGAGGAGCTTTTAGTTGGACACCCTTCCTGCAGGCTGTACTTATGAAGCTGTAAAAACGCTGTCAACACATGGGATTAGAAAGGGAGACACTGTAATTCACTGAAATTCTGGGAGATCCTGACTCTACTTTGAGAGGGAAACTGATTGACATCCTCCAAGTCAGGCTACTGGACACGTGCAGACCTCATGTGTGATTTGGTGCAGAATAGGAGTGGTGCCTGTAAAAGGTGGGAGTATCCATACTTCAAATATCATTGTCCTAAAAGTCAGAAGAACAAAACCTTGTTACTCTGTATCTTCAAATGATCTGGCTGAAAATGAGGGTGATTTTCACATTATTGCTTTCCAACATGCTACTGAATTTTTTACAGATAAGCCAAATATGATAGTGAGAGTATAAACTGGTGAACACAAATTCCTGAGCTGCTGCCAGCTTTTCATGGCAGTACAGTTAGCTCTTAAATAGAGGCTCAAACATGCACTTTTATAAGGATGGAATTGTTAGCACATAGCAATAGCAGTAAATTGAGTCAGAGTAGGAATGTCCTCCAGCACTGTTTTCTTCTGCACTGGTGGATATGATGTACTTTCCACAATACTAAATCTTCCTTGGGCATATTCTGCCTTATTCACAGTGGCACACAGAAACATTTCTGTCATAAGGAATCCAAGCCACAGGTGTTATAACCATTAGGCTCCTCTGAAGGGGACGGGATCTGGATATTTCAGATTTAAAAAAAGGGTCTGAGGGATGAACATGATTTTTTGAGTCTTGGCCAAGTTATGCTCATAATGAAAATCAAACATCTTTATATGGACTATTTACTATGGATTGGGAGCAAAGAGGATCATTAAAAGAACCCTGCAGGGAAAATAACTGCAGTAGAGTTACACAGTGGAGACGCAGTATTAAATTAATAAAGTGTCAAGCTAATTTGTCTCCTGGTGACCTGGTGGTTGTTTCTCCAGTGTTGAAATCTCTGTTATCTGAAGATACTTTTTTTATGAAACCTATCCTGACAGAAAGATGAGCAGTCAGCTACCTCTGAAATAACAATTTTTGTAGGAGGTAGCAGGAAATATAATCCCAAAATTTGCCCACAATGGGATTCAAGGAAGAGCTAAACCAACCAAAAGTGCCTGTACTGGGACTATGAGAATGCGGTCTAAAAGTCTTGATCAAATGCAGGAACCGGGAGCTTGTTTTGTTTCTGTTCAGGTGGTATTAGATTGGCAGACAAAATTTGACCCCTGGAATTCTCAGAACGGTCTACACACTTGAATAAAGTAGTATTTTGTTGCTAATATTTATGAAGGTTTTAGGAATTTTTTTTTCTTGTTCAAAAGAATAACCAATATTGAAGGAAAAGAGGAAAATGCTTCACTGTAAAAAAAGCTAAATGACAAAGACCGTCTCTCTCCTCAAGGATCTCTTACCACTGTACTGATTGTGAATGCAGCCTAGGTACAAAAGGTCCAAAATTCATCCCCTCATCTTTTTGTGACGTTTCAGCATGCATGCCAATGCATTAATGTAAGTGTATAATAGTATTAAAATGCATAAAAGCTATAGAAGCTATCTGTCTGCTGCATGTGACATGGATATGTATCTGTCTTTGTATATTTTGTAAACACAGAAACTGCTTTGGAACCAGAGGGTATAGGGGGATGCAGGGAATAGAGAAAGAGACCACGGCTTCTTGTGAGTGTGGAAAGTGAAATATTGTGAAAGAAAATAGACCAAGTAACACATACAAAAAGAGGAGGGGAAGAAAAGACAAAAAATGCGTTAAAATATAGCTTCATTTTACATCAAGTAATACCTTTAATTGCAGGTAGAAGTGCTTGTAATCAGTTCAGCTAAAAGAACATTCACTGGAGTGGGTTTGCATGCATTTGCAGGTGACTTGTCAGGAATAAATATTTCCATGAGCATAAATATTAAATTATATTTGGGTTGACTACCTTAATACCCAAAGCTGTATCTAAAATGAGCACCTCCTTCTTCCTAGTTAGGAAGAATTAAGTTCCTATGTGAAGTTATTTCACAGAGAGGCTTTGCTCCTGTAGCAGCCAAGCTGGCAGCCAGGGAGCAGGAACATTCCTAAGCACAGCCAGTAATTATGGGCCCCTTTTGCTCCTTGTAGAGACAACAGATGAGTTAAGGTTTTCTTACCTACACTGATCAAAAGATTCATCCATTGCACACACGTGCAGTGCTCGGAAGTAATGAAGTGGGTAAATATTGCACAATTAGGAATTGTGCTGCACACATTGTCTCACTGGTGGGGGAAGCTGTAAAATGTTCAGAGTTGTTTCTGAAGTATTTGCTGCTAAATAAAGTCTATTGGAAATGTACTTCAGCATTTTATTACCAAAGATTCTGCTCTGTCTGAATGAAGTGGGGGCAGAAAAGATCTCCTGAAAGATTTTAAGATTTAGAAAATTAATGAAAGAATATTTTTTATCGTATCTAACAGATGACACACTTTTTTTCATATTTTGGTCTCATATTGTTTTCTGGTTTAAATATTGGTTATAGCAGACTAATCTGTATGAGACATGAATTTTATCTGGAATTATTTTTTAGCTAAAATCTTCTTAGGTTGAAAGTTTGTGTTTTCTAAACATAGAGTAAAAATTAATAAAACCAAGTATTCATGTTCTTAAAAACCTGTTTGACTAATACAGTAGCAGCTCCTGCTAAAACTCTCATGCATTATGGTTTATACACACACTGTTTGAAAAATATTTTGCCATTTTTCTTTAACGTGCTAGCTCCCTGGCCATTAGAAAACCCTGACCTCAAGTACCTCATGCATTTTGCACATGATGTCTGTTGCATAAAGCAGATTTTTATTATTATTTAATGAACCTCTGTATCTGATCCATGATTTCAGTTACAATACTGGTAGCATTGATCCCATATTCAAAGCCTTTTAGAACAAAGGGAGAAATCAAACCAAAAAAAGCTAGCTTTAAACCAGACATGAAGCCTTCATTTCTGATCCGCTGTGTTTGTGAGATAGTAGCAAATTCTGTGTTATTTTTTTCTTTTCCAGCTGTTTACCTCTGCAAGCGGACAATGCAAAACAAAGCAAGGCTAGAACTAGCAGACTACGAAGCTGTAAGTACCTGGCAAAAAGTAAATTTCTCTGCTGGGCCTAATGATCCCATGAAATAATGTCAAGCATGAGAACTATAGGCATTATGTGTGAAAATTTATTAGTTATCCATTTCTTCCAGCTTGTGGGTCTAACAGTGCTCAGTAGTCTTAAATGGTGTTTGAGAGACTATAGTGAAGGCTAAGTGGACAAATGTTGAGATTACAGTCCATCTCTAAACTTACTGTGCTCAGATCACCATGCCACGATCACAAATAATGTCACAAATCCCAGGTACACCATGAGTGTCTGGAAGCAGTTGTTCTCTACACCATTTAAGGTCTGAACCAAGGATCTCTGACAACATTTCCAAAAGCTCTTGATAGATGTAGGAATATTAATCTCATTCTTTATAAGTGATGCTGACACTTGAGCCTTCTCCCAGCAGCTAGATGAGAGGCAAAGAGGGTTTAGATTAGAGGCATCCCTGACGGTTGTGCTGTGCCTCAGGCAAGGTAAGATAATTGGGGCCAGAAAGAGCCTGAAAAAGAGGGAATTTGATTAGCTGATGAGGATGGCATTCGATAAAGGAGAGAGATGTCTTGAATTCCAACTCTACCCCCAAAAAGTGCCTGAATTTTTCATGAGTATGTCAACATAAAATTCTCAAACAGCCCCGGCTCTGAGCTGAAAGCTGTCCAGCTGTGTCCTGATAGCAGGATAGTCAGCCAGGCCTCTCAACACACCAGATACTCCAGCCACAGCACCATGCTGACACACTGTATTGCTTCTTCTGGCACAAGCTTGTTTTTCAGTGTACTGCACTGTGGGGAGTGCATAATTTTATACTTACATGCCTTAGAAAACTCCCTTTCAGTGTACAGTCCATGAGAACCTTTACTGGTATTGACAATATCTCTAGAAAGTCTGCTCTTCTCTTTCTGTAGTCTTCATTTTCAGTGAGAGATACATTTGCAATGCATAGAAATATAGTAGAAACAACACATTTTTTGTTAAGAAGACTGCGTACTGCTGCTGTTTAATCTGGGGAGAGATTGAAAAAGCTCTGTTGGAGACAGTGAAAATGTTCCAGTATCAATGGAAGAAAGAATTTTGCAAAAATTTTATAAATGTTCTTCCTGTTATTATTAGTGGGCTGTAGGATAGATACATTTCCTGTACAGTGTTGAAGAACTATAGTCTGCATTTATAAAAATGAGGATAGCTGTCGAGGTTTGGCTATACTACCAAAAATGGCAGCCAACATTGTTCAGTGGAAACCATTTGCATAGATGACTGATGAGGAATTGTCATGTGGATCACCCAGTATGAAGATAACTGCTGTTATCTTTCATTATTACATACTTTCAAAACAAAGATGTTTCTTTGTACTATTTCAAAATTCCTAAGCCAGCACCCAATCTATAAAAACATTTCAGAAATCCCATGTTCCGCCAAAGGATGCATCCACCCTTTTTATCAGAATTTCAAAACTAAAATAGTTGAAGCATTCAAAAGTATTCCATCTCATTTGGTGTCAAGAAAAACTTTATACCAGATAAGTAAGGCCCATTTACACAAATATCATGACTTGTATTACATCTTGGTGAGGGGGAGGCGAGGAGAGGAGGGAAAGATAAAGCCAGAAGCTATTAAAGAGTAAATAACTTGTAACCTAACCCACTAAAATTCTGATGTATTTTCAGGAGAGTTTGGCTAGGCTACAGCGAGCATTTGCTCGGAAATGGGAGTTCATTTTTATGCAAGCTGAAGCACAAGCAAAGTAAGTTCCTTTGGTGATGAGCAGTTTTCATTTTGCATGCTTTTTGAAGGAGGGGAAAGTGGTTGGACACTTTTTATGTTTAAAATTACTGTCATCAACACTGTTTCTTTTAAATATCCTCTGACATTGACAGGGTTGACAAGAAGAGAGACAAGATAGAGAGGAAGATCCTTGACAGTCAGGAGCGAGCATTTTGGGATGTGCACCGTCCGGTGGTGAGTGCTGGTGGGGCTGCTGGGTCTGTGAGCAGGGCCACTGATAAATGTCAGCCATTGTGGAGCTTTGGGGTAGCCTGAGGACAAGTAAAAGAGCAGCAGGACAAGGGGTTGAGGCTTGCTTCCCTTTTTTTAGGATCTAGAGTTTATAGGAAGCTGCTATTGTAGGCTGCAGATGTGTGTGCATCCAATTCATGATTTTCAGTGAATAGACATGTTGTGCCTGATTTCTTGAATCAGAAGGTACCTGTCTTTGACTATTATAGTCTCAAAGGTTTCCTGAGGTATGAGTCACACAACCAAAATTATCAGCATAACTAAAAATACCCTTAATAAGTCTGACTTTTTTTTTCAGTCTGCTTTTTTGCTTGCTAAGCCTTTCAACCTCACTCTAGTTGTGTTTCCAAGCTATTTTTGAAGTACGTAAAGGTTAGATATCGGCTTTGAGCTGCAAGAGTCACACGCTGTCTAAACAAGATTTATCTGAGTTCTTAGTCAAAGTCCATCTGAAACAAAACTTTAAAAAAAGAAAATTTCTTACATAGTCAACTACCTTGAATGCTACAATTGTGACAAAGAATGTCAATTGTTACAACAATTCCAATGAAATTATGCTTTTTTTCCTTTACTACAGGGCAATATCAGTTTCCCTTACCTAGAGTTAAACTTTCATTTTCTGTGCACGGGGTTTGGTATCATTACCAATGAAATCATACATGGACTGTGTCTTTTACTCTGACACTGGGGAAAGCTACTTTTAGTGGGGGAAGTAAAATTAGGTGATGATACATGTAGAAGAGTAGAATGTGATGAGAAAGTTTAAATAAAAAATAATAAACTTGAACATGGTCAGCTTACATTTGTGACTGTAGAACTGAAGCGGTCATAGAAGAAAGGGATTTTTAGGTAGGATTTAGAATGTCAGGTAGAGAAAATAATTTGATGTGAAAGATTCCAACCACAGGCAATAGATGCAAGAAGACTGGGACATTTCTGTCTGATTGCTGACATAAGGAAGGAGAGCAGAAAGCAATTTTCCATCTGATGTAGATTGGAGCTACATAGGGAATTGACACAAGGTATCTGCAGACCTGAGACTTGTGAAGGTGCAGAGAGCTTTTATATTTGCTGCAGAAATGGATCTAAAGGTTTTGAATCTGAGAATGAGATGGAATTTTCAGGTTTGGAAGAGATGAACTGTTGAAGCTTCAAGAGAGGTAAAGGGACCAGAAGAGGAAATTGAATCTGATTAAGAGCTTTGGCTGAACTGTGGATAAACCTGCCTGGTCCAGCAGATGTTTTTAATCTGGCTGTAAACACGCCTAGTAAATATCAGAGGCAAAAGACTGGCTTACAGTCAGCAATGTAGGCTCCTGGCTTTAGAAGATATAAATAGATGAATGGAGAGGTTCATACTTTGGCTAAACTGCTCCTCTCACGAGACATTGAAATAATATTTTTGAAAACATCGTTATGAATTTACTGTCACAGTAAAAGCCAGAAGCTTCTTTTGAAAAGAATAGAAGATAAAAAACAGACTGAAAAGAGGGAGGGGATGCTAGAACTAATTACAATTTCCAGTGGCTTTTCAAGGCCCCTAAAGGCCTTCCAAAAACTTACGGAAATGCTGCTGCAACTCGGGAGAGTTAAATTTTTTAAACTGTTTTTAAAGGTAATGTTTGGATGAGAATCTGTGTAGAGTGCTTATTTTTAATTACAGTTTTTCACCTTTTGATAAAAGTTCAAAGGCTAGGGGCAGTGACAACATAGTTCGAAATCCACCCCAATGTAATTTTGTTTTTTACTGAAAATGAGTTTCGAGGATTAAGTGTTTCATTATTTTCGTTTATCTGATTGGTTGGTTTTAAGCTGAGTAAATAAATATTTTTTCAGGGTATTCTTGCAGGTGTCCTGGTCCTTAGTTGCTTTATTGCTTAATTTGTTACCTACTCAGCTACAGTGCTGATACAGAAACATTAAACGTAAAATATAATCTATGAATATCACATTGGCATTTGATTTCAACTTTAAATTGATGAAAGGAGCAGAAGAGGGAAGCAAGCCATCATTCCTAAAGGACAGTGAAGCAGTGCACGATGGGAATGGGAGATATGAGAAGAGAACAGTTGTATGGCGGTGAAACCAGGAGAGTGGCGATGCAAAAAAAGAGCATGATTTGGGTATCAGAAAAGTCACTGTGACTCATAAGTATAAAATAAAGGAAGTGAACCCAGGTTTGACATGTAAAGAGGATTTGCCTCAAAAAACAACCCTTGTTTCATAGGTCCCAAGTCGAAGTCAACACTGCAGGTGATTACAGAAGTTCTAGAAGATTTATGCCACAGTCTGAGGGACAGACAAGTTCTTGAAAGTCATTATGACTTACTTTTGATTGGCTGGCCCATAATTTTTTCTAGGTTTTAGACTGAGATGATGCTTGGAGATGAGCCAGAGAAACTGGATTTGGAAAGTTTTATTCAAGTAATCATCTATTCCTCAAATTTCTTCTGAGAGACAGTTAAGAGAACAGCTTTGTTATCTCACTGTTAAGTTTCCATTCCAATGTTTATTTAATTGCAGTCTCCCTATGGAGATGGGGTGTTTTTTTGGGTTTTTTGGGGGGAAGTGGGGGTTGTTATATGTATTTCGGGGTATGTGGAGTGCAACCTTGGTCATTTCTGTAAATCCCAATTTCTGCTGTACGTAGAAAGATCTTAGCTTGCAGTCAAAAAGAGTGTGGCTGAGCTTCAGCCGTAGACACTGCAGCCTGCAGAGACATTCCCGAATAAATTTTAATTTTACTAGTTCAGATACCAGCCATAGTAAAGCCATGGAAATTTATGTTGGGGAGACAAAAGTATTAAGTCCCTTGCAATCCTGACAGCAGATCTAGGATGAAGTCCATGCTGTTACTTCCAATGTAGAGCCAGTATCTGGCATAGGTCTGAGATTAGTATTATTCACATATAGTAATGCATTTCTCTTTTTGATGGCAGAGTAAACACATTTTCAAAGTCTTTCTCTTCTTTCCACCTGCCTAGAAAGTATATTATTTTCATAATTTTGAAACTTCTGTTGATAACAGACTGTGGAAATAAGCAAAAATTGGTAAGGAGGATTAAGGTACTAGTCAAAAACAATAACAAATCAAGCTAAATTGGGGAAGTGAGTTCCTTCCAGAGAAAGATATTGAGAAGCTGCTTTTGTTCAAAAAGAAATGTCATGCTCCTTACTAAAGTCTTTGAAAGAGAATTTTTTTCAGCTTTCCTGAATTATTATCTCTTTTTAAACTCCATAATCTTACACTTGTTAAAAAGGGACAAACAAGTACTAAAGCAGTAAATCCTCTGAAACATTCTCAAACCCACACCAAATATAGTCAGAGCAAAGTAGCTGTGGCTTGCAGTAAAATTAACTCTTTTAGGTAACAAGCAAGACGGCTGATGTCTTGCTGCTACAAATGATTCACTTTTCTTCCTGAGTTACACATTCACGCAATAAAAAAGGCCTTTTGGATACTTGCTGAGATTCAGATTAATTCAGAAGATAATGGGGGAAGTATCCTTTTCTTCTGTATCCTTTTCTTCTGAAAGTCACCTGTATACTTTGTAACCATGATAAGTTAAAACAAAAAAATCATTTTTTTGAAAGCCTCTCTGACCTTTGTCATCAGTCAGGGTGTTGGTTGTATTACAGTGACATTTAGCAGGTTTGTGTGCAGTCATTTTTAGAATGAAGATGGGAAATACGCAAGAGATGTGCCAGAAAACTCCACTGGTGTGTGTTCCTCTCCAAAGTTTAAACACTGGCTATGGTTTAGTCATAGTGTGATTTGATAAAGCATGAGCATGAGTCAAAGTGTGAGCCAGTTCTTCCATTCTGTCATGGTATAACTTGGTTAAACCCAATCCATAGGACTTCTCTTCTTATTGCTGTTACTGGTTTGCTGAATTACAGTGATTATTTTGGTTCTTTGTGAAAAAAATGGAAACAAAATATTGATAAGGGTCAGACTTGACCTTAAAGTTCTATTCCAACCTAGATGATTCTGTGATGTTATGAAAAACAACAGCAGTATTAGCATGATTTAATACAGGACAGCAAAGTATCTGGGGTGAGTATGTCCGGTAAGGACAGCAGTAATATAGGGTGGGTTTAACATAATGTTGTTGTAAAATTCAGAAATATGTATCGTTTCTGGATTTGTTTCTTGCCATTTTTTCCTAGCACCAAGCTAGGAAAAGTGTTCTTCAAATATTTTAAACTTTGTCACACATCCCACGCCTTTTGCTTCTCTCTTTTTTTATGAGATTCTATGTCTATTAATTTAATTTCCTCTGTTTTTATTTTTAAATTGTATTTTATGTGATCTAAACATGACCCTTGATATCTGACCTATATGCAAAATGCATATTGGTTAATGTACCATTACCAGGTGTTGAGGGCCAGGCAGTGGGTTCTTTTGTATTTTAATAATTTTTCATCCTGTCCTTCAAGATCAGCCTCAGAGACTTGTCAAAACACTGAATTTACTTTGGATAAGATGGTGCACGCCTGCATTTCACACTCAGCCCTAGACTTTTCTGGGCCAGTCACTTGTTTAGCCGGAGAACACTCCTCTCTGCTTTATCATAATATTTTCAGAAAATTTTTAAACATCTTCAGAAAGCAATTGTGAATCATGCCATCCAACTTCTCTAGTGATATATATACACATAATTTTCATGTGTTCTTTTGCAGTTGTTTGACCATATATCCTTACAAGGGAGTTACCACCACAGCAGGCAGGGAATGCAGCCCGACCAGCAATTGTCACTCTCAGATAATTGCCCCTCTGGTAATGAAACAAAACCTTGTAAAATATTTTAATTACAAACATGGTTATAATGTTTGTGATCCATACTTGCATGTAGTTGAGGAATATATTTATAAACCTTCTAGCTGGCCTGCTAACTTAGACCTTTGTGGAAGATTTTGTACTCACATTGTTTAGCATTTTTATTTAGTGTAATACTTGAGTAAAGGTGGGGCAGATGGAGAAAAAGAAGCCAAGTTTCTTGCAACAGTGCAACAAAAAAAAATTTTGGAAGTTAGAACTGAGACGTCACAAGTTGGGAAATAGTTAATTGATGAGATGGTGGAAGGACACAGAAAAATGATATGGCAATATGGCTTTGAGTAAGACCCAGTTCTGCATGAAACTAGGAAAATAACCTGAAGAAGTAAGTATAAGGAATTTTTTTTATAAGTGCAGTGTTAATACATTGATCTTTGCATCTGTGGGAATTAAATTTGCTCCTTTAATCCAAAGCATTTTGTCGAAGATCTTCTTATAAGTCAAAAGGCATATAATCAATTTCTAAATGTCACCTATATTTGCCATCAACATTTTCAGAGACGTTTTAGACTTTCCTGTTGCCACTTCTTTTCAAGTGAATAACTTGAATTTCTTCTGTACGGAATTTGTAAAACAGAAGTTTCCTGCTTTTTGGGGTAAAAAAAAATTGAGAAAGCAATGACGAATCTGAATATTTAGCACAGGCGCAACAAAACAGATAAACTTAACAAGTTTCCTTGTGCAACAGTGTCGCAAATATTGGAATCTTCACATATGCAAAAATCATTTTAATGCAGCCTTAAGTAGAATTAATACTACTGAAACACCACTTGAAAAAATTCAATGGATCTAATTTCTGTGCAACAATTTCTGGTTCTGAAAACTGGTCACTACAAACCTGAAAAGGTATGTCATAAATAAAAACTAATTCGAAATTAAATCAACTTGCAAAAAGAATTAAGCATAGAACTTCAATGCAGTAGTATTTTCTTTGGTACAGCTTCTTGTTTAATTCCATGTGACTTGTCTCAAGAATTAAATTCCAAAATCCTTTTTTTATGTATTTTGCATATTATGTGATTCTGTGACACATAGACTACTAATTTTTTTTTTTTTTTAAGCAATGATTAAATCTTGTTTACTTAAGGTGAAAGCCCGGCTTTCCACAAGATCTGTCCTTAATCAACAAATTATGTGAGAACATGAGGATCCCTGTCATGGTCCAAGATGTTCTATCTTCTATGGATTCATTTTATTGTTTCGTTTATTAGTATTATATTCCTTGAAAATTTTTCTATGTCTCTCTTTCTCCTGTTTCAAACAGGTCTTTCGTTTGCACAGCCAGTGGAATTCCTTGTGTGTCTGATACTACTCAGGGAACAGATCTAAACTCTAGTTTGAGAAGACAAAGAAGTAAAAAGTGGAAATTGGTGCGGTGTAGGTTTCTTTATTTCGGAAAGATGCTAAGAATCTTTGAAATTTTAAGTGATCCTAAAGTCTATGCTGAGTGAGACTTCCCAGCTCTTAGTTTGAAAATTGCCTGAGTTTTACCTTGCTGCAAACATAATTAAAGTTTGATCAAACTAATTGATCGAATGTCTCTCCTTTGTCTGATGGTGTTTGAACATCATTTGTCTTGTCCAAACAAGAGAAACAACTCATAATTGAACTTTTATCCATTAATTGCACGCCTTTCCGTGTTTTGATTAGCTCCATTGCAGAACAACAGTGGAACTACTGCTATTTTGGTAGTAGTCAGTGATCTTCAAATCAATCCTTGAATAAAGGCTGTATTGATTTTAGTAATTGGTCCAATGGCAAGTTTTTATCCCCCATGTGGGCCTCTCCATAGTATGTTTAACTTATGCATAAATACAAAATTCATTATTTCTCCATCAAAATCTTTCTAGTGTATGACACAATAAGGTTTATTGCTCATTCATTTTAGTTTAACAAATAAATCTGTAACTTTTAATTTTTTATCTCTGTTCTTTAATGAGTCAAAATGAAATTAGCTATTGAGGACATGTATTGAGCATTTAAATTCATTCTGTGCTATCTGCATAATTCTCTACTAAAACCTTCAACAGAAGAGAACACTTAATCCTAACGAAGTTTTTATTAATTCTTATGAATTAAGACAATCCCTTCCTTTGAAGGATGCGGCTCAATAAGGTTTTACATTGAACATTCTGTGGCCTGAAATAACAGTCCAATAAATGAATACGAAAAGATGAAAAGCTTTTATTTACTTAATTAAAAGCCAGTAGGTTTTACATTATTATCAGCTGATAGCTGGTTTTAGCAGTTAAGCTGTGTACAACTAATTTGTTTCCATTATACTACTTGACTGTAGAGCACTATTTTCAGGTATGTTTGCAGCATATTGAAAGATGTATTGCATGTTTTAAAAATAGATTTGTATTAAGAAATATGAACAAATTTGAGGTTGTTCTATGCAAGTCCAGTTCCAAGTTTTATTCACTTCAGTGTCCCATGGAATCCATACATTGCAATTATTTGCCCTATCTTGAGTTCCAAAAAGATAGTATTTAGAAGCATAACACATTTCATACATAATGAAAAGACTGGATATCGAAAATATTTAATGAGTCAGTAGAACAAGCAGGTTTTAATAACTTTTCCCTGATTATCTGCCGAATTTATGAGGCCTCTAGGAATGAAATATGAGTTATGCTTGTATAGACTCTATACTTGAGAACAGTCTTGGGATTTGCTTCCTAAAAATTGTGTTTCGTAGGTGGTAATTGCAAGGTATAGCTGTACTTCTCAGAGGAGGTAATTTCTAACAGACAAGAGTCCACAGGAAAAGCTAGGAGCTAATTTTAGAAGTTTGGTCTGGAGTTGTAGAGAGGTGAAGTCTTGATAGGAGTTCTTTCCAAAGTAGTCATCAAACTTACATATTTATTACAATTTACAGTTGCGGTTACCATGGCCATTGGACTGTGTTCCAAATATAAGTCTCTCTGTATTTGCTTCTTATTAGAACTATAATGCAAGTGGGACCTCCATAAAAGCATCATGACTTAATGGCAGGTGTTGGAAGTCCAGTCACAGTGCTTTTTTGTCAGTCACACAGCTGAATCAAAAGAGCATGTTTTCGGAGAGATAGTTGTGCTAAAATTAATTGTGCAGAAGTTTGGACTATGGTACTGCTACAAGTAGCATATAATATGATAATATAATATTTTATAGTACTGTAAGTGTGTATGAAATTCTAAGTACTGTTACATTATATTCTACAATCATTAAGTACCTAAACCCATCCAATTTAGTTTAGAGCTTGTAGTTATGGGATTATGCTACGTAATGAAAAAAAATATCCACCTCTTGTGTCCCAATACTTAAACTCAGCATAATATTTTTCTTCTTTCTTCAGACATCTGCTAATTTACTGGGGATCTTGTTACTAGAGGTGTTTTCAAGTCCCAGTGTTCACACACTTGATTTCTCAGACTTATTTTCACAGAACTGCTGAACCAAATGGAAATAGTAATTAAAACATACACTTCTAGATTAGGTACACCTAGCTGATTGTAAATTAACACCATGATTAGGTTCTGCAGTTTTAAGTAACAGTATCTTTTTCTAACCAAAAGAAAGTGGTTCCTGTAGCCCAGTCCCCGTGACCAGTGGTTGTCTTTGCTGCCTTGGGTGGTATAACAGAGGCTGGTGAGATCTCCCCTGGCAGCACTCTCAGTACAGAGTCCTACATATTCTCAGGTTCTGGCAGCTATGGCGCCTGGGTTTATTTTTTTCATCACTTAGTTGAGGTTCATTGATCTCTAATTATAAAGTGAGCTAGATTTAAAAAAAATGCATTTTCTGAAATTTGTATCTGAATTTGAAATTTTGCTGTCCTTTGACTGGACCTGAAGATAACAGCTGTTTTTCCAAAACCTGCTAAAAGACCTGACCACTTGTACTCAGTATGTTTGGAATGTTCCTCTGAGACTTTCTATTGCACCAGCAAGGTTATTAATAGAGCAGCTCTTCCACTGGAAAAATCTCTTTATTCGTTGACCCTGAAGTGTGTAAAATGAGGTAAAATCCCAAAATACCCTGATAATCATTATCTAAACCTCAACTTTTCCTTGTAAGCCTTAGTGGGTTCTGCACACTTGAATAACTTCCATCTCAGTGAAATGAAAAATTGGTGCATTGCAGGAGAATGTAGCCTGCGTTTTTCTTTATGAGAGCCTCCGTTTTAGCCATTACTGACAACTTACTCAATATAGGATTTTAATGTCTCCTTTGATGCTAGACAACATATGAGAAAAAACAATCTTTCTCACATAACCAGAGTCAAACTGGGTATTTTTCCAGCTAGCAGCTCCTTTGATTTTTTTTCCAGCTGAGTGCCACTGGATTATTTTTTTCTCATTTCTTTGTTTTGTAATCTTCCATTTCTTTTTTATAATCTTCTCCCCTTGGTTTTTAACTATGCGCTGTTCAGATAGCTGCACAAGTAAACTGGAATAGAAAACCTACAAATAAAAATGAACTCTGGTGTTCTGCTTATCACTCACTGCCTAATTATCTTCTTTTCTCTACTTCAGAAAGTAAGTGATATGAATAGTTACTGTTGAGGGTTAGAAGACTCCTAGAAAAATGACAGGAATAGAAGCAATGACAGAAATAGCAGAATAGTTTTTTGCAGAAGCCAACTCTAGCATTTGAAACCCAGGAAATTTCAAATTTTAAGCTTACTTTTTTGTGATAAGCTATTTAATGTAATGTAAAAGACAGATTTCAGTCTCTGCTTTTTCTTTATGTTTGTGTGTCTGCCTTTGTCTTTTTCAGTGAAAGAGAAGACCTGTCGTGTTTGTACCCAGGTCCATAATTTAAATTTATAGTCTTTAAATTCTGAAAGCCTGGAGATCTTGAAATTTAGTATTTCTCAATTAAGCTTAACAAGTTAGCCCATGTCTGCAAAACAAATAAAATTATCTATTTCACAGTGTGTTGACACTGAAATGCAATGAAATTGCATAAAGTATGTGAATCAATCTGCCTAAATATTTACCGCTTTAATGAACTCTGAATTTATGGGTGTGCATATTGAAATGAGGTAATTATTTTAAATAGCACCTATGTATTTTTAGCTAAAGAGACTGTGAAATTACATTTCCTTAAATCAACCCTAGGGTTTTTTGTACGGGTTGAGCACGCACCACAGGCTGCTACAGGGCAGGAGCAGCAGCAAGGAAGCAAATACCAGTCTTGTTTCCACTCTGCTTTCGTGGGATGGGGAAGGCAGAGAGATGAATTTCACACCAATGTGAATACTTGATTGGAGTGTTCTGTAAAGTGGATTATTTGAATTTCACTCCCTGCAGCTTGTGAAGAGTAGGCTGCACCACAGCAGTGTAGGCTGAGAGGGACCTCTGGAGGTCTTCTAGTCCAACTTCTCACTCAAACCAGTGTTAACTTCTAAGGTGAATCATATTGTCAAGGCACTTGGGTTAAACAAGCTTTGAAAGTCACCAAGGATGGACATTCCACAGCCTCTCTTACTTTTATTGTGAAGTGTATTTCTTTATAGGTGACTGGTAATTCCTTTACTGCAATTTCAGATTACTGTCTCCTGTCCTCCCACAGTGCACCTTTGGAAAAGGTCTATCTCTCCAAGACCCCCTGTAGGCATAAAAGACAATGGTTAGCTCTCCCCTTCGGCAAGCATAAAAAAAGTCTGTTCCTCCACTGGATCTTCCCATTTGGAATATATTTCATGTGTTGTGTGTGGGGCTCAAAAGTAGTCGTGGTGTTCCAGAAGTTTCCTTGCAATGCTGAGTAGAAAGAAAAAACCACTTTGCCTGCTGGCTAAGCTATTGCTAATGCAGCTGGGTATGTGGTTTGTCTGCATTGCTGCAAAGAGATGCTGCTGACTCATGTTCAGCTTCTCCTTCAGATCATTTCCTACAGAGCAGCAATACAGACAGACAGTTCCCAGCCTATCGGAATGCACAAGCTTATTCCCTCCCACATACAGGGGTATATTTGTCTCAGATACAAGAAAACTTCTGGTTATTTTGGCTTAAGCAGATTCACAGTTAAATTGCCATCTTCTTTGGGAAAGAAAAAAAGACATCAAAACTTCAGCTGACCTAATTATAAATATTAATTTACTCTCCGTTGAGCATTTTTCATTTTTTAGAATTACAAGTACATCATAGCAAAATGATTTTTATACAGCAAAGGCATTGACAGCAGTTGATTTAGGCTATGTGGCCATGCAATAAAAAGGGTACTGGGAGTGTACAACTTTGTACAGCAAGCAGACTATAAATGTTCCATATTCTGCACTGCTTGGATGGAAATATACCATGGCTCAGGCATGCCATTTTATGTAAATAATTAATTCTTCCAAAGAGTTGTTACAGGTTTCATAAAATTAATACACTGTAGCACTATTACAAGGGCTTAATTAATTAATTCACTGTTGCCACAGTTATCAGGGAAAGAATATTAATATCAAGCAGATTTTTTTAACTCAACACACTCTCAGATGGTTGCTTCAAATGCTGGCGATAGCCAGATCAAAGCATGTACGTTCTGGTACATCCTCTGCTTGCAGACAGGACTTCTTCCTTCCTTTGCATTCCTTAGCAGAATCCTGGTATGCCTCCTCCTACAGCAGCAGTAGAAAGTGGTGCTGCTTGGGATTCATACTGATGTTGTTATCCAATAATTGAACTAGGGATTAAAATTCCTCTATATGTGTTTTTTAAATATTTAATATCTGTATCCATTTATATCAACAGTGAATTTATCATGACTGGACTGACATGTCCTTTGATGTAAATTAATACAAAGGCATTTGTACTTTGAGATAAGGACATGCTAATAGATGGATGAAAAAACTAAGTGAATGTATGACAGTTTTTCACCCAGATATTTAAAAATTGATGAGGACCAAATTCTGCCCTGGTTATGATCTTGCTGTATGATAATTTCAACAAGGTCACAAAGCTTTCCTCTGTGTATGTTGAGGGGAAATTGTTTTCACACAGAATATTACTCCTGAAAGATATAAGCATTCTATTTACACATATGGAAGAGTTCTCAAGTCTTCCAGGAAATCTGTTTGAAAATTATTTACAGTATTAGTATGCAAATTATATACCACACACTAAATGGGAATCTTGCAGCAGAACACTCTGAGAGGCATCTCACTATTTGAACTATGGTAGTCCAGTTAAGAAAACAACACAAGAAAGAAAACACAGCTGGATATAATTGTATTCAAACACATACTTATTTATGTTAATGAGGGCATACAAATAAAATTAAATGTTGTCCAGCAAAGGTTTTCCCACAAAGACTGAGTTATTTTAGCAAAATGTTCATATTTTGATTGAAAAGATGTTTGATATTTATTCCTAAATATTGACAAATGAAATTTGGCAGCACCAGAGAAACAATAAAACCCATCTCATATCAAGTATAATTTAATATATATACTTCTGTTGAGAAGAAAACATAAATTGTGGCCCAAGCTGCATTAGGTGCTTCCAGTCATATAATTTAATTCAAGTTGTGAGAATGGTATTGTATAGAGGTAGTGATATATGTCTTAAACTCCTACTGTTACCCCAGGTTGTCAGAGTAGTTGATACACCCTTCAGCCGCCTCCCCTTCTGCACTGAAGCTTCCTGATGCTTCCCTGCCTCTCCCTTCCTGGGGCTGCTCTCCTGTCAGCTTCTCTTCAGTCCCACCTTGGTCCAGTTTCTCCCCACGCAGCCTCTCCTGCGTGCCCCTGCCAGAGCAGCTTTACTGCAGCGTGAGAGGTTTTAAACAGCCAGGTGTCAGTAAGAATCCACTGGGTGCTGTAGAATGTCAGTACTGGGTTCGGCCTCTTTGCAACCAGCAAAATCTTTGCCCTGTTTTCATTTCTAAACATCTCCCAGAATTTCTTGTGTCCCTTGCATCAATCTGCACAATTCTGGCATGTAAGTTACCCAGGCAAGATGCAAGATCTGTCCGTACCAATTTACTGCTGGTGGGCTTGAAATCTTTAAAAATAAGAGGCTTCAGACGAGGTTTATGCCTTATTTTTTTTTCGCCTCTCCATATTTAGGACATGCTTTTAACAAACCATAACTGAAAACTGAACAAATAACAGTTTGTGCCTTATGTAAGTGTGCCTGCTATTTAAATTGTTACATTCAAAGGCTGGGGATGTTGTTAAAGCCCCTGTCTTCTTCACTGCCAGATGCTGCTGTAATCCTAAAGCAGATGCACCGGTTTTTTTGAAACTTTATATCTCAGTATACTGCCCTGGGAAATTGCTTTCTGCTTTTAAATTGATCATCGTGCAGAACTTTGTATTTTTCAACCTGTCTTTTTCTTTGAGAGTTGCAAGTTATTTCTGAGTTTAAAAATGCCCATTTTTGTTCAGAAGCACAAAGGGTACCTTCCCAATTCTAGTGTGTCAGATGCAGTCTTAAGAATATTATCTATTTTTATCATTAGCAGTGAGGAACCTTTTCTATGGCAAATGTAATATGATCAAATGCACACTAATTTATTACTTTAAAATAGAAATTTATTTATTAATTAAATAAAAAAACCATACTGGATTAAAAAAAAATCAGTCTGTTGTTTAGAATATTTTCCAGAGGCATAGTACCATTGCTCTGTTTAATGAAAGCTATTTTTTTCTTAGCTCTGCCTATTTAAACCATTTTTAAAATTTTGTCTTTGAAAATTTACAGTCACATTTTACATTATGATAAGAAGACAGAGGTTGTATCATTAGTGTGATAATACGTCCATCTTGGCTGCTGGGCAAGTACATCCAATATCTAGCTGCTCCCATCAAAAAAACCCCAGCCTACTTTCACTAAAAATCTGCTCCCACTAGAGAGCAGATTTTGTAGTTTCCACTCAGTGTGAAATGTAATCCCTCTAAAATCAATAGATAAAACTCACCCGAGAGCAAAACACTTACTATTAGTTGTTTCCAGCAAGGGGTAAAAAACAGATTGACGCACAGATTTTGTACTTAGAGGGAAGTGCCAAAGGAAGATGAATTAGGAGAAACTAGAGTACTTGCGTGCTTTGGGATGCTACAGAGTTGTGAGAATGAACCACTGAAACCCAAATCTGATGTGTCGAGAGTAATTTATTTAGACTGTCAGTCTTCTAGTTAGGCTGCAGAAGCCTGTTTTGTTGTTTTGGTTTGGTTTTTTCCTTTCTTTTCTGAAGAAACAAATCCCATTTTGGTACTTTTTTTTTTTCATTTCATTTTAAAAGAAGATTCCTCTTTAAAAATTGACCCAAAGGCAGATGCTCCTGAAGGGAGCCTGAGGTTCACAGCTGAGGTGAATATTGCACAATTCCGTTTGTCTCATCTCATTAGGTCAACCATGCTTCTTGGAGTGATAGCTAGAATGTAATGAATGGCTTCCTTGGCAAAAGCAAAGCAAAAACATGTGATTGGTTTCTGTTATCTTGGGAATTTATTTTATTTCCATTTCATGGTGTGGAATTTATTTTTCAGCCTTGCACACTGAAGAGGAGTATCTCAGTGAAGTCCCTCACAGATTTAGCCTTTTGCTTTCCTTTCTCTTTCTTTTAATAGCCTGGCTGTGTAAACACTACTGAAGTGGATATAAAAAAATCTTCAAGAATGAGAAATCCACATAAAACAAGAAAGGTAAGTACTGTTATTATATCAAAAGCAGGAGGTGGACGAAATTTATAGCATGAGTTTCCATAGTTTCTTACAGCATTTTTTTCTTACAGCTGCAGGGAACAAATGCATGAACATATCTTAATATTTCATAAGCTCTTAGTTGAATTAGTATTAAAAAATTTGCTAATGCTAAGTAAATGCTATCACATAAGATTCTGGAGAAATACAAAGAGATTTTGAACATAAAATTCATTTTTGCATGCTTTATTCATGTAGTTTAGTAGATTGAATAAAGCATATCTAACTGTTTCTGCCAGTAATTAAGGAAAAAAAAATAAAATTCAGCATTTAAAAGTTTTAGAGTTTTTAAAAAACTCCAGCAGCAGTTCTTGTCCTGGTCTTAATGAAAAATGTGTCTCTTTTCAACAACTATGCCAAAAATGGATAACTGGAAATTGTGGAAGAAATTAGCTCTATCTAAATTATGTTGTAATTAAGAGTGTAACTTCTCTAAGCTTGTACAGATGGATTGGCTCAACTCTTTTAACTTCTTTGCACCATAACCATGTAGATTGACTCCCACTTTAAAGGACTTCCTTTGAGGTACATTTGCATGTTGACCCATAGAAGAGTATGTTTTAAGAAGGAAAGTGGATTTAGAGAAAGTTTTAGCTTGTCTTATTTATGGTAGTGAAAGGTCCAGATTAGTGTAATTTACCAGAGAGTAACTGCAATTTTGGGAGTCATCCAAATAATCCCTGTGTCAGTGTACATTTCAGGATACTTCACCTACCAGTCATCTCCGCTGACTGTAATAGCATCTCTCAGCGTCATTCCCCATGTTTACTGTGAGGCTAATATAGAGACCTAATAAAGGTAGATCCTGTGTCCTGTGGCTTTGTGCAATTGTGGCAGTTTGGGAGTCTTTATTTTAGACTCTGGTGCAGAAGCACAATTTTATCTGAGTGCATGGGTTATTGTAGTTTCCTTAGGAAAAGATGATCTTGGCTAACTTCTTGAGCACGATGTACTAAACTGTGACAGTTACTGTGAGTGTGTGTAGAAAGCATTGTCTGAAAGCAACTATCATTGTTCCATTTTTCTTTTTTGCATAGTCTGTCTATGGCTTGCAAAATGACATTCGAAGTCACAGCCCTACCCACACTCCAGTACCAGAGACCAAGCCACCCACAGAAGATGAACTACACCAAGAGGTTTGGAACGTAACTACAAACATGTACTTTTAAATTAACTTTTTAGGAAAGTAGCTATAAAACAAAAATTATTGTAACTGGGAAGTTATTCAAAACAGCTATAGCAAGCATTTAATAAACTTTTTCCTTGTTTCAAGATATATGGATTTAGGCATGTAACTTCATCAAAACTAATGAGACAAAACCTGAGTTTTTTTGTATAATGCACTAAACATTTAAAGGCAGTGGGAAGTAGGCCAGTGAGTGGGTTCTTTGTATAGCTAAGCCCATTAGACCCTTCAGCTGTGGAGAGCTTGTTCTTCTTTCAACACCGATTTGAGGTTTGGGGGTACACTTACCACTCCATGTATGCATGTGTAGGGTCACACATTTATCTACTGTTAAAGCTTTGTTAATCTTTCCTGAGATGTTATAGTTTGGAGAAGGTAAATGTCTGAAGAAGTATTAGTTCTCTTCAAAAATCCTCAAGAAGGCTAATTGGATTTCTGTTGATGAACCTTTAGGGAAAATGTTATACTGGGCACATTTTTTGTCTCTGTATGATCTTTTCTCTTTAATGGAAAATTAAATTCCATTTATTTTAGAACTACACTGGTGAAATGTTGTTTTAATTCAGATATATTTCTCTTCTTTGCCCTAGGATAAATTAAGGTTCAATTACAGCCCTAATAAAAAAAGTTATAGAAATAGAGTCAAGCAATAAATTACTCATAAAACTCTTTGCCTTCCTTTCTTGCAGATTAAGCACTGGCAAATGCAATTAGACAGACATAGATTAAAAATGTCAAAAGTTGCAGAGAGGTATGTATATTGTCACATTTTCTGTTTTTTTTTCAATTAGACTGATAACTATTGGGAAAAATGTCAGTATGAAATAGTTTGAAAGAGCTATTCACAGCAAATAGCTCTTCAAAGAGAGACATGGGAGCTCAGATGTCATAGAAATAACTGATGAGAGTTTACTTCAAGTGGAGAAGTATGAAGTTCTTTTAGTGATAAAAATATTCCAGATATTCCATGATACATTTCTGATAAACCCAAGTCACTGAAAGAGCCTCTGACCAAGTGATCACAAGTTTCACCTTTCATTGGCAGGGAGGCTAAAAGGGAATAGGTCAGGGGTTATTGTTTTGATATTTCCAAAGGGCAGTCACTGATGAACCAAGGGAACTGATAAGCGTGGAACTCCGTCAGTGCTTGAACAAAGCGAGTCTGGGCTCAGTTTGGGTCAGAGATGTAACACTAGTAGGAATCTAGTTCCAAATGAGACCAAAATTTGTCAGGAAGGGGCTAGAAAGCAAATAAAACAAAAAGTCAAACACTTTTGGGAAGAAAATTGAGATGCATAGGGCTTAGTAAAGGAAATTAAGCCAAATAAAAATTGCTCTTCATCTTCTCATCTACATTTGTGCATACATGTCTACTTATTTATGTGTATGTGTGTGTAAAGATTTATTTATAAAGAGAGTGGGTTAAGATTTTTTGTTTGCTGAACAGTGAAAATATAATGCATACTAAATATAATAGGAATTGAAAAGAAAGAATAATTGTCCTCACTTATCAATCATTTTACAAAAATTATGAGGCCAAAGGAAACAGTAAGCATGAATAAGGACAATGGGAGATGTAAATTAGCAGATTACAAGCAAAGTTTTTACTGTGTGCAACTGAGTCAGACCAATTCCTGAATATAAAAAAAAGTGAAAAAAATTTTGGTTTATTTTTGAAAAAATAAACTTGGGAATAGGGCCCTTTGATTAGGAAATAATAGAAATATTAATTATACTTAAGAGAAAATAAAAGGAGTACTAGCAGCCGCGGGGCTAACACACATAAACTGCATATCATGCAGTGTTTTAGAACAGATTTTAAAGGAACTGATGATTAAAACCACAGGGATATAAAACATGTTCCTTTTTGAAAACAAATGTGTGTGGAAGAGGTTGTATGATCTAATTTATTAGTGCCCAAAGGAACCTTAAATGGAGCTATGTGGAAGTATTAGGGAGGCTTATTTTATTTCTACTCTTGCTAGACCTGAGCCATTCCTCCTTCTTCAGTGGCTCACTTTTAAATGGCTTGAACAAACCTATTTTACCCTGAGCTTGTGGCTGCCTTCTGAGTGTGCACACACAATTACTGTGGTTTGCTTGATGCAAGGTAACTTTTTAACTGGAGTAACCTGATCGGGTTTTGTCGCCTCCTGACGTGCCGATGTTTGATGCTTTTGTTTTCATAGTCTATTAGCTTATACAGAGCAGTATTTGGAATATGATCCTTTTCTTGTGCCCCCTGATCCCTCAAACCCTTGGATATCAGATGACACCACTTTCTGGGAACTGGAGACAAGGTATACAATTTTATTTCTTCTTTGGAAGTAAGGGGGTATAACATGCTTTTCTGGAACGGGAAGATTTCAGACAAAGGTACTGCAGGAAAACACTGGAGGTAGAAGGGCAATGCAGTACCCTTTTGGTCTTTCCAGTTTTACGGTTTGGTAAGATGGGAAGTGCTATGGACTAATAAATGTGTGTGAGATGTTACAGTAACCAGTTTCCAAGATTCTAGTATGGTGAAAAAAAGAGACATCTTTTAAAATCTGATAACATTCCTAGTTGGAAATCTTTATTCTTCTGTGTATTACCTTCATCCTCTGTAAGTACTAAGTCTGTTTGCTCATTGCTGAACATTGCACAGATGTGAGCATTCTAAAAAGTGAGAAAACAATAGAACTTTATGATTTATCTAAATTATGAACACAGATTATTAGAATACCAAAGTATTGCTCACTTCAGGTTCTGCTGTTTTTTCTTCTGTAGCAAAGAGCCAGGACAGCAGAGGGTGAAACGATGGGGATTTGGCATGGATGAAGCTTTGAAAGACCCTGTGGGAAGAGAGCAGTTTCTGAAATTCTTGGAGTCAGAATTCAGCTCAGAAAATTTAAGGTAAATAAGAGCTACTTTATTTTTTTATTAGATTGTAAGATATATTGGGGGTTTGCTTTGTTGTTTTGTTGGGTTTTTTTCCTGATACTTTTCTTTTCATTTTTTGACCCCTTCAAAAGTTTTCCTCACCTTTCAGAATTAATCCATCCAGATTGCTGCCCACTTTCATGTATAGGCAGAGGGTAATATTCATATAGTTAACAGAGACTCACATGAAGCATATCTTTCCATTAATGTTCAACTTTTGGTCAAACTACTCATGTAAGAACTTTTCTCTCAGCTTGTCTTGTTAAAAAGGTATAAAACTGACTCATTCAAAGCCTGTTCAATATCTTTTATTAAGTCAAATATTTTGAGAAAAGCAAAATGAAAATAAAAAAAGTTTAAAAATAAAGGACCTAAAAGTAAAATTCACAGACTTTCATCAGGTTGATTGGTTTCTGGAGATCATTTTGAAAATCTCCACCAATATTCTAGTACTTGTGGATCTGACACAATTGAAGTAGGGTGACATCTAGCTCTCAAATTCCTCACTAACTGCAAAATGGAAAAGTGCTCCTTGTATATGAAGCATATAGGGTACGTTTTTAAAAGTATGTTTACAGAATTACTTTTAAGTGAGGAGAAAAGTTATTTGATTTTAAAAATGATAGTCCATCCATTGGTTAATAGCATGTTTTGTCTGTTCTAAGAAAGTCATATTTCAGTAAGAGTTATTTCAGAGAGATTAATAACAGCCTTTCTATAGACAGACAAATTAAGCTGAGCATAGTACAAAAATATAGGCAACATATTTTTCTCTTAATTCCACCTTCTTGTCAGATGTCATCTGTATCACTTTACATTCACCAATAACATAAGTAGCGTAGAATCCTATTTGCATTTACATTCTAGAACTCAGAATCATCCTAACCTACTTTTCTCCTATGCCAATTCTCACTCTAAAGTGTTGCAGCCTAGCCATTCATACTAAAATTATGCTTTTGTAGCATCTTACAAGAGGCACTTAACATTTATGGTGTTGATTTATAAATGCTGAGTAATTGCACAGATCTCCTTGTTGTTAATTTAAATTTGTCAGCAGAATAATTAGAGTTAGACTTCTCTAAGTTGCTGACCATGTTCATATTCAAACATTAACTTTGCATCACAAATACAGCCTGACCTGTATGTGTATGTTGATGACTTTATTAGTCACAGATACAGATTTTTCTTATTAAAAGTCCAATTGGTAAAATGAATTTTTAAAACTCAGAATAAAACCAAGAAAAGGAGAGTTAATTTTTTAAAATTATTATTTAAGGAGCATCCTGGTAATTTGTTATGCAGAGCAGCAGCTGTTCAAACATGAACCTATTGAGCCCAGTGTGTGCTGCCGTTTCTGGTGCTTTTCTGTGATTAATTTGTCTCTCTGCCAACTAGACTGTTACCTGCATAATCCCTAACTCTTTAGTCTAATCCTATTTACAACACTAACCACAGGCAAACTGCAAGTAACTGATCCAGAAAAATTGCCTCAAGAAATTTCTTCAGAGATGATTCTTTGACATGCCATCTACTCTTGTCTCTCCCTCTAAATTCTTATATAGGCATTATAAAATGTAATATCTGAGTAATGGTGAATATGATCTTACAGGCTAGGCAGGGGATAAATTTTCTCTGAAAAGGTGCTTTCTGTGATAATTACCTGAAGGAAAACTGTCTCAGAAGCTCAGAATTATGTTTGTAAATTCTCAAGCTGTAGGGAAATCAATCCACCATTAGGTTCACACGGTAAAATTGGGTTAGAAAACATGAATTCATAAAGCTTGTTGTGTATGGCTGTCAAAATATTTTAGACATCAATAACATAAGTTAAAAGCTTGATGATTTCAAGCATTACCACTGCTAAAACCTTAGAAGACCACCACTTTCATTGCTCACCTGTTAACTCCATCATGGTAATTTGGGGGTTTTAGTGGTATTTTTTTTATTATTATTTTGACAGCCACCTTGAGAAAAGTAATTATGTCCACCCACACCTTCCCACTGCAACAGATTCAACTCAAATCAGCTGCTGATTCTTGTACCTTTACAGATCTAATCACGATAAAATTTAGAACACTGCCAAGCCTGTAGTTGGATAGGCAGCTGGGACACTGCATTCGAGCTTTCAAGCCGAATACACAGGATACAGCAGGGACTGCAGGCATGCCAGGAGCTTCAGTGTTAGTAGATTAGATGTCTTATACCTTATTTTGGTGAAAGAAATACCAAAACCATGAAATGATAAGTCTACCAGGTACACCATTTCTATTCAAGTACATCAAGGTCATTGATCTTACGGAGCAAAAAGTCCCAGTGTTACTGTTACTTTGACTTCGACTGAGAGTGTTTAAGCTGTCTGAGAATATCATTCTTGGTGGACACAGATCGTGTCTTAAGGAACACAAAAGGGATGAAGGAACTTGAGCCGTGATTTAATACTAAGAATTGTGCAATGATCAGGAATATAACCAGGTTTCCCCTTCTTACTTTCTATCTCTGTGCTTTTTTCTTTGCCTGTAAATGGGGCTTAATAGTATTTCGCTCTCTAAAGGAGAGTTGTAAAGCATAGCAAAGGAATAAAACTGTCTAAGCAGTTCTGTCAGGGCAGTAACTTCATTACAGTGAGACTGCAGTTTGCAGGTTGGATTCTGGACTCACCTAATGCAGGCTGACTTGTGACCTCTTGTTACCGTGCAGATTTTTTTAAAGAATTGCTTTGTGTGCTGCTCAATACACAGAACAAATAGCTAAAGTAACATATGATTTGGATAATATATATATGAAATTCCCACTGCCTATTACAAAATGGTGACCATTGTTTAAAATTCACAAGACAAAAGACTGAGCATGATCCAGGACTATTGAGCTTGGCCACAAGGCTGTCCAAGTACTAAAGAAAGGACTTTTATAAGAGAGCGAGGTTATGAAATCAAACTTACTGCAACGTGGCACCTGGAGACCTAATTTCTTTAAATCTTGTAGGAAATCGTATTCCTCTTATTATCCTTCCTTTGTCTGTAATGCAGCAGAATCCTTTGGAAAGTTAGTATTTGTATGCTGACTATAGGTTTGCTCCCAACTGATTATTTTGTAGGAGTTGCAGCCTGTAAATATTAAATCATTTCAGACCGGCCAACCTGAAAGCCTGCCTGAATCATTATGCAGTATTGTAGTGGGTGTGATCTCCAAAGCAGCTCTAAGACTGCAAAAACCTCCTAAGTTTTTTTTACCTCTGCAGGTAGAGTGGTGCCAGGTTAGGTTCCATGATACACAGAAGGAAAAGCCACTGGACCCCTTGCCCCTTCCTTTGATGCTCATTTATTAGCTCTGTAATGTATGTCTAAATAGGGAAAAGGGACTTTGTGTTCTTGTTATCCAGAAAAAGAAGAGAGGGACTGAGAAATTTGCTAGATTTGGATGTTTTCGTTCAATAATTTTTGTTTTACCATCTCCCTGCAAGATGAAATTTTGTGAGACATTTATCCTTTACACTGATGATTATGAGGCCCTTTTTTGGGTGCTAATAACTTGACCAAAATTTAATCCTCAAAGCTGAAATTGCCTGTGAGTTATTTCTCATTCAGACTCAAGCTTAAATGCCAAGTGCAAGTAATGTTGCCATTTCTGCAGAGTAGATGAGAAGGAATTAGTTGCAAGATTTAATGATTGCCATATTCTCGAAATCCTTCAGTTCTACTATGCCTTGAAGCTTGAAGCTGTAGTTAGCAAGAAGGTGGATTCTATAAATCAGAGAACAGTGTTTCCTGCCCCTGGAAAAATCTTACGTGATTTAGTTTATAGAGTTTGTTTAGGTTTTTGTTTGCTTTTTCTGAAAATGCTGTAAGGTCTGGCCTCTGACCTGTTGTGTCACACGCACTGAGTGCAAAGTCCACGTAATTCCCACTTCACTGTTTCCACACTGACTATACCTCACACATTTCATGGAGAACCACTGCCTTTCTCTCACTCTTTTTTCCTATGGGCTAAATTTAACTGATTGTCTTGGTCTGGAATCCTGCTGCTCCTGACATTTAGGTCAGTTAATGGGACAGAGCTGTGTTGCAGCTGTGCTATTTATCCATGAGGCCACCGTGGCTTTGAAAGCAATCCAGCTGGAGGACATAATCCCCAGATATCTTGCCACATGTGTTTTACCAGTCCATGTGGCTGGATGTACTACTTCCATACCCGACACACCCTCACTCTGCTGTGTCTGCTGTGTGACCCAGCATGTGGCAGCACAAATGCTGGGATAGAAGACAGCAGCAAGGTTTACACTCAGCTGCTCAGGTCTCTGTTCAAACAGTGCTGAGCATCTTCTGTCTCCATGGCAAAAGCAAACCTCCACCAACAGGAGATGCAGTTTCATCCAAGGGCAGCCAGACTGAGTTCTAGTTCCTTACACAAAGCGGCACTAAGTCTGTGTATATCATTGTCCAGAAAATGCAGTTCCCCCTCTCTCCTCTCCTGCCTTTGCACAGTGTTTCAGACTGCTTTTTGCTACGCCAGTCTTCCCTTTCTCTGGTCACATTCATGAGGCAGAGAGCTGTAAAACGGTACAGCGAGCTTTTTGGATTTGAGGCCCTGTGCTGAGGTCTTGCTGACTCCCTTTCAACATCATCCGTGCTACTGGTTGCCAAGGGATATTGGAAAAAGTTATTTTTGAAAATGCAAGAGGGGGGCAGCCTTATTTTTGTCATTTCTTAACTTTGAATATTTGAATTCAACTCTCTGTGGGAGGAGAGCAGGCATCTTTTCTTAAAAGATAAGTAAGTAGATTAAAATCTTAAAATGTGTGTTGGCTGTGAAATAAGCACCCTAGACATGACATAACACAGAAGTCATAATTCTTCCCACTTTAAAGAGGTTTCTATATTTAGAACTTCACATTTTTAGTAGAGTCTTTGAATGCTATTGTTAGGAGGGTAAAATTAAATTAATCTATCAAAGAACTGGTGTTCAGCCTGTAAAAAATGGGTCTATACAACCTACCTATTCTATGCTGCAAGCATAGAAGTTAAATTTATTGAAATTTATCTCCCATCTATTTCCCCATAATTGAGCATAACCTGCTATATGAAAACAGTTTGCTTGCAAAAGAAAATAGGGTCCTGGGGCATGTTTGTGGTGACTTCCAAAACTATTGGCAGGGATACAATGGAACAAAGAAGGAAGTGACATCTTTGAGCTAGATCCGCAGGGTGTCTGCAGGGAGACAGAAAATGTGTGTTTACAAAGAGCATCTTTCCCTTTCATTTTTGTGTTCCTTACCTGACTTGGAAACACATGAGTAATCAGTCAATCCCAGAAGATGCACTTGAAGGGGTTAGTGCTGCAGGATATGTGCTTTTAAATGCAAATATCAAAAGCAGCTTAAGGAAACCAAAGTAGGTTGCCCAAATTTGAGAGAGTGAACTGAATTAGAGTTTGTGAGCCTTGCAGTTTTTAAACTTGAGTTATGAGGCCTCTCTTCTTGCTGCATTGCCATCAGATTCTCAGGATATGTCCCCAGGCTCTGTGCAGAACTATGCTGAGTTCACACTGTAGTTCATATATAAAAGTGATGCTACCCAGAATTTTTGAAACTGGAGTTCTATTGGCACAGACCCCCTTTGTGACCTCGGAGAAACCACTGCACATTATTACATAATTAATGTATTTGCAAAACTGGGAAAATATTGCTTCTCTGTCTCTTGGAGAATCTTAGATGAAAAAATTGCACTTAGATACTATTGAAATTGAAGGTTGTAGAAATACCTAAAATAGTCTTCTTGGTAGAGTGAAGCTGAGCATACTGGCTTGTGGAAAATGAGCACAGGCTCCTTCCATCTGTGCTACAAAGAAATTTCAAAACAAGACTATGAAGGAATAATTGCTTCCTGAAAAGTAAATGTTCTCAAGTGAAGAATATCTTATAGCAGGAATACTGTAAGGTTTGCTTATGCTTTACTATCCTCTCTTAAGAGTTTTGCAATAATTAAATTAGAATTTGGATTGAGGGTGGTATCATTTTTCTTTCTTGGGGATCTGAGTACAGTTTCACCATTCCTCTGTTATCCCATCCTTGTTGAACTCAGCTAAGAGAGCTTAAGTTGATATCACAGTGTAAGCAGGTTGGAACCACATTTTAAAGGTTCACCCAATTTATTTGCAAGCCTTGGATAATCCAGCTGATTTCAAAGTTAAATGACTTCAAGGCTCAGCTTACCTACTTTATAGGATCAGCTGTGTCAGAACAATAACGAGAAGCTGTGATGGTATTTATTGCATGTTTAACAAAGTCAAACTTTAGTTGAGCTCTTGGATTTGGGGGAGAACTGAGTAGTCTTAACCATGTCTAAGAATGGGATCCTAAATTAATTTAGGGTTGTTTTGTACCATGAGAGAGTCTGAACACCAATAGAAGAAATAATGTGATAAAGCTTATAGTTACTTAGCCATGATCATAAAATGCTCAAGACCTTTCTAGTGATCTTGCTCCAGACTGAATGAGGATATGGTGAACTGGCTGCACTGCATTTGGCTGCCCAATGTTGGTTTGCTCAGCAGCAGAAGAGATAATGTGTAATTCCATTCAGTATTTTTAGCAAAAATATGCATATAAATGGAATGAAAATGCTGAAAAAAGAAGTTAAATTATAATTAGCAAAACAAATGCTTTTCCAATTTATGCATGATTTGTGGGTAACAAAATTACAGTTATAGAGTTTAGGATTTACTAGGACTCAGAGACTCATGTAGATAGCAAGAACATAAATTATTAGTTTTTGATGGAATGTCAAAAAGCAGTCAGTTTATAAGTAATATAAGCCCTTGTGGTTCAGCCAAAATGAAGCCTCAGTTTAATTCCAGCTAAATGGAAATTTTTCTGTAAGCATGTTACCTGTACACAAGTAATGAAGGATTTCCTACCCACATCATGAAGAGCCTTCTAATAATTGCTTCCAAAGGTGGATTGATTGCCTTGAGACATTATACCAGAATGCTGATCCCAA
Organism: Edolisoma coerulescens; assembly: GCA_013397115.1. Classification (NCBI taxonomy): domain Eukaryota; kingdom Metazoa; phylum Chordata; class Aves; order Passeriformes; family Campephagidae; genus Edolisoma; species Edolisoma coerulescens. The sequence continues at coordinate 2,488,362 of VWZW01007347.1, read as the reverse complement.
CATAAAATCACTCAGCTTGTTCTTATTTTAGCATGTTTAGTTGAAAACTTCTGTTACTTAATTTCTTTTTTAAGAGCAAGGAAGAGTGTGGGCACTTCATTAGTGGTTATCCTGAGCTGGAAGTCAAGATGCTGTGTTGTGCCATAGGTTCTGGTTAGCAGTAGAAGACCTGAAGAAGAGGCCTATCCGTGAAGTTCCTGCTCGCGTCCAAGAAATCTGGCAAGAATTTCTTGCTCCAGGTGCACCCAGCGCTATCAACCTAGATTCAAAAAGTTATGACAAAACCACTCAGAATGTGAAGGAACCTGGAAGATACACATTTGAAGATGCTCAGGTCAGTTTGCAGCCATGTTAATGGACATTTGAAATGGAATATTGGCTAATGAAATCTATATACAAAAGTGAGATGTATTTGGGAATTAAACGATAATGCCCTGTTTCCTAAAATGCCATTTTGGCAATGCAAATGTGTAACATTCTTTCTTTCATGAGGCATATGAAGTTCTTAATGAAATTTCTGTGCCTGATATAGGGTCTTCAAGTGGACTTTGAACAGAGGAAAGCATGTAGTGAAGAAAAAATGAAGTACTTCTGTATTAAATGCAACACTTCATGTGACTTATAACTTAATATTTCATCTTTGCAGACTTCTGAGAAAAGCAATAGAAAATAATTGGATTCACAGTAAAAGTAGCAGAACTGGTATCATCCTCCATTTTCATCAGCAGCCCAGTGATGAAAATTTAATTATTAATGCAAAGTGAAATGGTGTCAAAAGGAGAGATTGAGATCATATCCCTGCAGAATTTCCTACACCTTGATTATTAGGTCGTCATCTTGGGAGTCAGGAGATGCTGCTACAGGCCCTACGAAGGAGAGAAGAGAATTGAATTGAGGCTTTCCACTTTTTGGGAGAATGCTTCTGCCCTAAATACGAAGGGGAATAATTTTACTTCCTTTTCATTTTTCCATTATGAGAATAGCAACCTATGAAGAAACAATAAAATTTTCATTAGACCCTATGCCATACCCATTGTTTTGAAGTACTCTGCATTAAACCAAACATACAATTTTTGCTTGCATCTGCTGACCCCTGGAGATTTAAGAATGCAATGTATAGCAAAGACATAAATTACACAAAAAAAAAAACCAATCTAGCAAGCTTAAAGGTTTTAGAAAAACATGTCTTGGCAGTTAAATGGATAAAGGACAATTAAATTCCTTGCCAGCATCCAATCTATATTTTTTTAAATAAGTGTAAAAATTCAATACCCCTTTACTTCCAGATCTCTCTTCTTGTAATTTTGTCCTTCATTTATGAAAGACATGGAGTATTCAGTCTTTATGCAAGTAGGACTTTTCCTCCTGGAGAGGACCTCTGCTTAGTTCATCCAGTTCAGCAAAAAACCTTAAACCTGGAAGCCTCAATTTCTCTGGAAAAGGGACAGGCCACACCTGCTGTGTTCTCACTTGAAGCTTTAGGAGCTTTAAAGTGCCCATCTGAGGTGGAGGGTTTTGTCAGGAGTAGGGTTCTGCCTCTGCAACAGGCCCTTTTTGGCCTGCCACCTGGGAAAGAGACCACTCGTGTGCCATTCTGGCAGTCGGTGGGTCATTTAATTGTGGTTAAAAATGTATGAAAAGCATTTCTGGACTGGAAATACAGAAAGATGAAACTCCATGTCAAATGCAGACACATAAGTAAAATGGGACATGTAAGTAAAAATAGTCTGATTGTGCTAAATATGTGCATTAACGCGTGTCCTAGCTAATGTGTATATTAACAATACTAATACAGCCCAGTTTACTCTTGCTTTTACAGGTGTATTTCTTGTACAGAAATAAAATTGTAATGCCCATCACCACTTTCTGCTCTCTGTTGACTGCATTGTCTGCTTTCACAAACACTGAGTGGAAAAAAACCTCCCCAAATAAACCAGTCTAAGTTCTGAATATACCCCAGAATTTCTCTGCTTAGTGTAAGAAATACAGTCAAAGACATTTAGAATCATTTTTAGGGTTTCTAATACAGCAAAAGTTAAATAACAGTTCTAATTTTACTTTGCCCTAATTTTCAGATAAGGCAGGGAGTTTTGTTTGGGGTTTGTTTGGTTGGTTGGTTGGTTTGGTTTTTTTGTTTTCACTAATTTTATACACTACCAAGCTGAGAAACAGTATTTACTTTCCAGTTTGTTTGCTGTTTCCCAATTGCTGTGGTACAGGTTTCCTACAGTAAAAAATAGAATTTGAGTGAAAGAAAAACTCCACGAAAATAGCTAACACAATTCAGGATTTTTTAGAAGTATTTTTGAGAGCATTTCCTATTCTGGTTGCTTTTTCTACAAATCTTTCCTCTAGCATATAATCAGACCTAGAATTACGAAGTGTCCTACATCAGAGATTTTTTGGTTTTCATCTTTTTCAGAAATTAGAATGCTCCAAAATTAAAAGTTTTTTAAGCCTCTCTGGTCATTAATTTTCTCGATAAAGATTTCCAAATTTTCATATGCCTCTGAAGAATTAATATGTTGAATATCAGATTAGCCTGGAACTGTTTTTCAATTCACACATGTATATTCCTTTTTATATTGTTAGCTGGAGAACAGACTAAACATCTATCAAAGGATGTTTTCAAGAGTAGCCAGGGGAAATCCTCACTAACCTAAGCACTATTTGTGGTACTGAATTGAAAACCTATTACCTCTTGTTAGCCTCTGAAATCACAAGAGTATCTCCAGAAACTAATTCAGAAAACCTGATGAGGAAGGACCCAAAGCTCCTAATTTCATCACTCAGCTAAACTAACTAATGTAAGGGAGGTTTGAAGTTGGGCCTTAAGCTAGGACTCGGTTGTTAATTCTTAGAAAATAATTTTGTACTGGAAAATTTGGTCTATAAAGTAAAGAATGGTGTGTTGTGTAATTATACGTAAGAAACGGGTGGTATTTCTGCTTTAAGAATAGTAAGCAATTAAGCCTTAGCTTCAGAACTGAAAGCTGCTATCCTGTAATACTTCCTATTTGTAGTAGTGCTAGCTGGTGTACATTCCACAGCCAAAACATGTGGCTGCCTCCCATTTTACACGTGTCCTCTTTCATGGGAATAACAGCTCCTCCTTTCCTTTTCAGGAGCACATTTACAAACTGATGAAAAGTGATTCTTATCCTCGTTTTATACGATCCAGTGCCTACCAGGAGCTGCTACAGGCCAAGAAAAAGGTATTGGTCCATCTTGCCTTTGTCTTGCCACTGTGCAAAGCAGTGGTTATGTTTGCAACAATACTCAGTCTTCTCTCCCCTGTGCCAGTGCAACTGGATATCTGGTAGGTGACCAGCTTGGCGTTTTTGGAGGGTCACATACACACAGGAGTTCAATATACATATATGTGTATATATCCTGCATGCGGGCATGTTTCAATAAGTTAATCTAGCAAAACTTATTTTTATTTTTACATCCCATATTGTACTGTTTTCTCTGTTATGAAGCACCTTAAATTGCAAAGTGCTTTACAAATACATTAAAAAAAAATAAAATAAAATCCCAGAAGAATAGTCTTTCATGTTTGCAAGTTTGCTTATGTAATAATTGTTGTTCTCTTTATTCCACCTATGAAAGCTACAGAATGTGTTTAGAAACAATCTTATTCATATGAATAACTTCTAACTTCAACTATAAATATAGGGGCTTCCTAATTTTGTTTCTTTCCCTATTACTACATGAATAGTTTTGAGTAGGCTAGGAATCTGACCTGAAAGACTGATCATGTCACACTTTGGCAAACAGAGGTTCATGTCTTGGTATGTAACATTTGCTTAGAAAAGTCTAGATTATGGAATGGGTTCTGAATAGCCACAGCCCAGAGTATGTGGAGCAGCTTGTACAATATAGATTGCCATGACGATAAATAATTCTATTAGTGGGCTCTAAACAGTAATCTCCTAGACTAAGCTGGGAGCCCTGTGCCTTGCAAAATCAGGGCCCCGATTGTTACTGGAACAAGGCAGTTATTAACACCTTAGCATTCTATTGTTTATAATGACAACCTAAAATTATGTGAAAGTACTGTGTGATTTTGTTTTTTGTTCAAACATTGATTTCTGAAGATCCAATATAGAGAGAGATGTTGAAAATACCAGAAAGCTTCAACTGTCCGTGTGAAGTCCTTAAGTTTGTGAATGTCAGTTCATTAACACAAGATGTGCACTTCATTATTTCTTTTTACTTTCAGTTTTTCTTTAAATTCAAACCAGTTTGATCCCCATGAAAAATTATTTTTGTCGAGTACTGTATCTGTTTTGCCCATCCCGTTTTGCCAAGTCCCATTAAAGCCTCATACCTGTGTTTGCTTCCTGATTTATACAAACTTTGTTTTGCAGTCCATTGTTTCATCAAACCTTCTTTTCTACTCCATTGTTCTTGCTTTTCTTTTTCCCCTCCTTTTTCTTTTTGTTTCCTTTATTTATTTCAAATTTAAGTTGGAAAACACTCTGGATCGTCGAACATCTTTTGAGAAATTCACACGCAATGTGGTAAGTTTGTTGCCTCGGAAGACTAGTAAGCCTGATGGGACATCCTTCTCCCCTTCCCCTCACTGATCCCTACTTTCCCTTTTGCTTCTCTAACCTGAGGGTTAAAAGTGTATTCATCACAACTTGTGGATTTTCCTGGGAATGACAGCTTTATAATTGCTTTCATTACAACCCCTCCTCCCTAGTCCCTTTCCCACTGATCTCAATGGTCACACATGGAGGAATGGACCTTTGGGAGCCATGCTTTTTGCACTAGGAAGCATGAAATTAGTCACTTTTTTTCCTCCTATAATTTTAGTAAAGAATCTATGAAAACATGCTTGATGTTGTTTCTTTTTCTGGTGCCTTCTAAAATACTAACACTTGAATACATTGTATTTCCATCCTGTCTTCTTTTTATTTTACTAAAAAAGGCTTTGTCCCTCTTTTTTTAATTGGGCACAGGGAAAAACAAACAATAATAATTTGCCCATCTTCCTTAACGTCTAACAGCTTCTACAGGACAAAAGAATTCATGCTGTTTATGTGCAAGGGTTTGATTTGGATTCATTTTCATAATGGACTACAAGAACTGATTTTTTTCTTTTCAATGTATAACTTTTGAAAGCTATTTCTCAAAGGTAAAAAAAAATGAAGGCTGGTAGATTTTGTGTAGGCATTCTTTTTCCACCTGCCAAAAGATCCACTGATTTCATTATATTTGGGATTCTTTTTACTTATCCAGTTTCTTTGGGATTATTTTTTTTACCTTATGAAAGTTCAAACTAAAGAATTCAACGCATTTATTTTTGTAGGGCAGAAACATCCCTATTTTTCCATGCCATAAAAACTGTACACCAACACTGAGGGCGAGCACTAACCTGTTATGAAAAGAGGTAGAAAGATCTTGGATTATACTCAAGTTTGTCTGCATTGTCTGTTGAATTGTGCAGGTGACGCTGCTGTGTGTGTGTGTGCGTCTGTGGCTTTTTCTGTGACCTGGTCAGTGGAGCTGTGTGTGTTGAAATGAAAAATATGAGAGCTTTCAGCAAAGATCATGGTTTTTGTTTTTTTAGTTTCTAGGGAAGGAGAAGCAGTTGTCAGAAACTGTCTCCCCTATAATGAGGCTCAAGAGTGTTGCCTCAAGTATTTAAAAAATACGTATATATTTTCCAGTAATCACAAAAAAGAAACAAACACAGTGAAAGTTTTGTGAGGCTGTGGGAATATCTCACATTTTAAAACAAAACAGTAATTCTTTAACTACTTTCTTATAGGTAAAGGCTTCCTGTAATATGCTTTGAATCCACTGTAATCAGGAAGAAATTTGGATTCAATGGGACAAAGTCAGTAAAGGACACTAAAAGTAAATAAACAGCCACAAAGGAAACTATCCCAATGTTTGAAACAAAAACCCCTATGTTTTGCATGGTGGTGTTGCCATAGCATGTTGCAGTGTGATTTGTGTGTTATCTAAACAGGTTGGATCTATAAAACAACATTGTACATGATAGTGTTATACATGATAATTCCACTATAATTCAGTAGGAAGTTCCATATTAATAAAAAGTCTGTAAAAAAGAGTGCATAGAGTGGGTAATACATCCGGGACCTCTGAGAGCCAGACTTTTTCCCAGGCACAGTGCCTGGCAAGCTGCAATGCTACATTTATTCATGGCGTTTGGAGCAGCCCAGGGGTCAGGAACTGGCTATGGTAAACATTATGTAAACTGATGGCCATGAGGGGGGAAATGGCAAGCTGCAGCTAGATGGGTGGGGAATACAGAGCAAAAAGGGAAAATGTGAAGATAAGACTGTGAGGCACTGAAATCCCTCCCAGAGCAGCCTTACAGATAAACCAGCAGCTCTGATCATTGTGCCCTGCAGCCGTGCCCGATTTTCATCCTGCTAATCTCAGGGCAGAAATACCAGAACAGCAGCATGCCAGAGATGCAAGGCAGATCCAATAAACCAGCTGTGAACTAGGAGGATTTCTGGACATCAGTACCTCGGTAGAGGAGGGGGATTTTTTTTTTTTGCTTTTTCACAGAGCAAATTCTGAAATAAAATATGTGGTTTTGCTTTTTTTCCAACTACTACCTGTTAACCTGGGTGGAGTCTGTCAAGTCGGGTCAGGTATGAAAGAAAAACATGTCACTGCTAGATCTATAATCTCTATTAGACTGACAGGTTTGAGGCTTGCAAATTAATCCAGAATATCAGGATGCTCAAATGCAAAGCTTTTTTCCAAGACGACTGAATTCATGTCACCCACTCCTTCAGGACCTCTTTCCACCCGACATCCTTGTTCTTCCACTCTTGTTCTTGGTTGTGATGAGTTTATAATATGTAATTATCCACCTTGGTACAGTGGTTCCAACCAGCAGGGATGAGGGAAACATTTCTCTGCAGTGTACTGATTAACTTGATCGACCGTGAAGTGAGGGACCATGGAATAGATCTGTTCTACTGATTAATGCAGAAGATAGGTGTGAAAAGGGTCTTCTACAACTTGGATAAATGCTATAATCTCTCATTTAGTGAGATAAAAATTACAGTTTTTCTTCTCTGATGGTTTGCAATATTTAGACTAATTTTCACTGGATATTTTTCCTCACTTATATCAAAGTGGGTTTGTATTAAACTAAATTAGACCTCAGTTTTTTTCATTTGAAGTGTTTAAAAAAAACCCAGTAACCTTGACTATGTCTAGGGACTCAATCTGAGAAGATGGACTCGTAATTCATAATCTGATTTGTTGACTCTAAGAGGCTCCTGATCAATGTTAATTGAAATTGGGTTATACTTATTACAGAAAACATTTGTTAAAATAGAAAGTTTAGAAACTTTGTAGAGGGCAATTACTCTCTACTATTTCATGAATTACATGGAAATAACCTATTATAGTGAGTCATTATTTTAGTCTGATGGAGAAAAAATAGAAGTGGAGCTATACACTAGGCTCAGCTCTGCATTTCTTTGACATTGAAGAGTTTACTTCCCAGAAACCTTTCAGTAAGTTGGTGCACTTCATGAAAGGCCTAAATTCTCAGTTTAAAAACTGACTAATTAGCTGCTCTGTAGATTTTATAGTGCAAAATTGCTAATGCCTTCGTCAGTCTGCAGCAGACAATATGGATAGCGTTAGAATTCACATTCTAGAATTCTAACTAGGATTAGAATGTGCATTCACATAAAATATACAGAAGTAATAGCAAACTGGCATTTGCTAGATGTAATATTTGTTATTGAACACTTTACAGTTTGTATCTGAGTAGTAACCCCAGGTATTCTTGGCCTGCCTCAGTTACACTCCCAGGTACTGTGTGAAAATACAGAGTACATACACTTCAGCTACTGGAATGAAGCCATCAGATGAGTGAATTGCCTTGGACTAACAGGGGCAACCACGTGTGTCACAGCTTTGAGTCAGAGGCACAGAGAGCAGTGACAGTGCACTCTGGGCTCCCCCCTGCCCAGCTCAGCCCCTCAGCTGTCTCTTTGAGAATAATAAAAGTCCAGTAACCTGCAGACCCCCAAGGGACTAGGGAAGTTAAAGGTCTAAGTCATGGAGCAGGAGAATCTCACTGCATACTAAAGAGGTAGAGAGACTGAAATCAGCAGTTTCTGTGGCATTTAAAAACTGAAATTCTTTTGAAGACTTCACATGGGGAAAAAAACTATTAAAAACCCTAAAAATTAAAAAGCTCAGCAAATTTCCTCTACCTCAAGTGCTAATATCTACATTAGAGGGGAAAAACCCAGATGAATATACACTGGTGATGTTGAAGGGGACAAAGAGGTTCTTTAGGGAACAATTTTGTCTGTAATTTCTCATGTGCATGCAGGACCTGTGACAGTGGCAGACTGAGCAGGACTTTGTGAGCCCCAGCCCGGTGCTTAGCTGTGATTACTGGTCTAGACCCCCCAAGACAAAGGGACCTGCTTTACAGGGGGAACAGGCTAATTTAATTTCCACCCCATGCAAATTTTTTTGTCCCACCAGGAACCAAGTTAGTGGGGCAAGAAGGGGTAGCGTCCCTCCTTAGAGCTGCCGGGGGAAGGCACTCCATCCTCACGTGTTGGTGCCATGACTTCAGACACCACCATCAGTGTTAGCATTTCATCTCTTGCTGCATAGTTATACAGAATGCAAAAAAGAGGTGCTTGCTGTAAGCTTGTGAGGTCTTAGGGAAGTACAGCCAGTACAAAACAGACCAAGTGCAGTTCATATATTAAACTAGAAAGCCGTCAAACTATAATTATCTCCACTCATAACATCATAAACAAGACCCCATTTAATAATTCTGAGTTTAAAACCATTATGTCTTATATTACCCATATCCTTTCCAGCTGTCTTCTCCCACTTAACTGAAAGAACTTGCTGACCAGAGTCCTTTGATTTTTCCCCCTCCAAACCAGTAACAATAGACCATTTCATGCATGAGATGTGAAATGCAAAGGCCATTGAACAGAGCACATTTTCACAGAGCTTCAATCCAATGTCACTTAACATGACATTGTGAATTATGGCCTAGAGATGGAAATTAAAACTCGTAAAAACAGCTTCCTCAGTTCTGATCAGTGGGTCATAGACTTTCTAGATGTTTAAACAAGTGTAATCTCTTTTCATGTTAAAATCTATCCCTTTTATAGAGGAAGAAAGGAGATAAATAATCAATTCCATCTGTTAATCAAGAGATTTTTCTTTATGAATAGGTAAAACTTATGTACACACGGCCCTACTGTGCCAGACCAAAAGTCCATCTAGTCCTGAAATCCTGCCGAGGGCTAGATTTTTCTCAAGTATAGCATTGTCTAAGAAATTCAATGCAGTATCAGCCGGGGAATCTCATTTTGAATTTACTTACAGGTTATTCCCAAAATTTAAACAAAAATGTAGCTAAGTCAGAAGAAAAATAAATCACAAAGCTACTTATCTGAAAAATACAGAAAAAGAATGAAAATAATAACTATTTGTAGAAATGAAGGCCTTTTCCATTTCAGTAAGAGATGTCTTATTCATGTTTGACTAAAAAGAATGAATAAAATACTTGAAATTTTTATTTTGGCCTACTGATTAGTAAAAAAACCATAGTCTTAGGAGTTTTTTAAAGAATTATGCCTACAGAGGAAAATCATAAAGGACATGCCAGTGAGGACTGGCCTCCTTGTGCTGTTCTGCAGTGACTGGAGCTAAGCTGCTGTGCTCTGTGCTGGAAGAGAGGAGCTTAGGAGTAACACTTGCACAGCCAGGCTCATCCAGGTGAGGAGCCAGCAGAGACTGGTCACGTACTGAGCCAGTGTCTGCCATTTTGCAGCTGACAAACATTTACCTGATTCTTAGGCTATTTACAGGAATGAGAACTGGAGAGAGGTCTTGAGGAGTCAGGCCTAGGACAAACCTACTAAAAATATTTTTCTTGTGCATCAGTCCCTTGGAGACCTACACTTCAGATGGTTATTCAAGTTCAAACTACCCCATCTGGCAAGAGTTTTTAGGTTAATCACAAAGGAGAGCAGCTCATCAGTAAATGCAAAGTGCAAAATGAGAAAGAAATGGAGATTGTCACTGGATTTGGAGTGAGCCAAAACAGGAAAGCAGTTGTTCATCCTCTGCCTCCTGTCCTCAGATCATTGCAGGAAGGAGTACGGCCCTAATGAGAAGGGAACAAAGGGCTGCAAATCTCAGCCAGAGGCAGAAGGATTTCCCTGCACATGTAACCACTTAGCACCACAGCTGTACTGACAACTTGTGCCCCAAATTCAGTAAATACTAACCTTGTCCCCTTCCTCATATCTGAAAGAGAAATACACCTGCACAGATGGCTGAGAGCAGCATCCTGTGCTGCTGCGGAAACTGGAGCAGAATTCTGAACCCCAGAGCAGTGCTGAAGCAATTCCCTTGTGCTGGTAGAGCAAGGGCTGCCTCAACATGGAAAGGGATTTACTGCATCTTCTCCCATGTCTCTCCAGATGTGCTCCTGTCAGGGGCTGCTGACACACTAGCTCTGTGTGGTGCACTGCAATGTCACTTGGAAGGTTTCCCTGCTGATCTGGCTGAGCTGACGGGGTGCTGCAGGTGTTTCACACGTGAGCAGATGGGGAACAGTGAGACCAAGGAGGGTTGCTTCTCGCTCCACATCTCATTTTGCTCACAGTGGGGTTCAAGTTACCTCTCTCTTTCCATGTCAGATGCACAGGGTTCTCTTTTCTTGTTCTACCAGTATCAGTGCTGGGGAGTAGCAGCTGCTCTGGCAATAAAGAAACATGAAAAAAGAACCATTGAGCTTGCTTAGCAGAAAGGAAGAGAATTAATCTTCTAAAAGGAAGAGACGCGATCTTTTTCTGTCATATATTTCAATTCCAGCCCCTATACGCATTTCATATTGGTTTCTTATAAGACAGATATGTATGGAGGTTGTTTCTGATTTTTTTTCTGGATTATTTGAGGTTTTAGTGTCATGATGCATAAATGGGTCAGCCTGCACGACTGTATTTAGCAGCATCTGCACTTAGCTTTACAATTTCACCCCCTAAATTCTCTAGAAGTGAAATTGGAAGGACAACTCTATGCCAGTTAATATGCTAAAATAGGGACTGGATGCTGAGACCAATTGATTTTGTACTTTTAGATGTACTTGTTCACTCCAGCTGCTGTGTTGCCTTCTCAAACTCTGACTCTCTTGTCAGCGTATGTGTGCAGGGTTCCATTTTGGCTTCTGCATTATTAGTAAAATTCTTAAATAGTTGCAAATGTTATGTCCAAAGTGCACTAATACAGCCAAAAAATCCTAATCCTCTTTAGAATTTGGCTGTGTGCTTCTAAATGTTGATGGCAAGAATATATTGAAAATATTAAGGATCTCCTTTTTATTATTCAGATAAACACCTACCACTTCTGACTTCCCCTCTCCCCCTCATCCCCCCCAATTTTCTTTAATTTCATTAACACAGGAAGCATCTTCATATGCTACAACTCTGAAAACTGGCCTGTTAGATGCAGGTTTCCAAATCAAAATCTGGCCTATGGAAATGCTGTTAACATTGCATCTGAAAGAAATAGCTAGGCTCAGCTCTTAAATTATGACCCACAATGGATGAGCCTTACATCGGTCTGCAAATTGAGTAAATCTAGAAGCACGAATTATGAAATGCTACCACAGAGAGCTAAAGTAAAAGTATACTCTGGGACTGAGTTTGAAAGGAATATTTTGTAAAGGGGAAAATAACAAGTCCCTGCAGATCTATTAAGAAGATGTGATAATCCTGTGTTTGGGGCTGCAATGGATTCTGTGTATTAAAAGCTTATTTTCCTAACCAGAGAACTTAATATGATTCAGAATAAGCACTGATGAAGATCTCTTAAGGAGGGTGTATCTCCTAAGGTGTCACTTTTCCACCTTTATGATAAATTAGAACTACTAATGCCTGGAAAAAGACCATTTGTTGTTGTTGTTGTTGTTCAGATGGAGATTTCTCTGAGGCAGGGAGGTGAAGTGGAGGAGAGGAACATCCAGAGAGTTCTTGATCACTGTCGGGCTTTGGAGAAAAAATATCCAAAAATCAGCAATATCCAGGGAGCCAGTGATGTAGAATACGGAAAAAAATGGTCATGACAGCCCACTGTGTCTCTAGGGGAAATGTCAAACAATATGTAGAAAAAGATTATACAAATCAGATCAACGAATAACTACTTTTGGGCCTGATTTTAGGTCAAAACTTCCTAGTTTTTGTGATAACATAATTCATTCCCAAGATACTAGAATTTGGTTATGGTCTATCTAGAAATTCCAGAAATTTTGAAACTCCTAAATAGTAGTTGCAAATAATAATAAACAATTATTTCACAGATTTTATACCACCACAAGTGTTTATGCAGCTTTCCAGTGTAGTGTTGAGTAAATTGTAACTAATTGAGAATGCCTGGTTTTAATATTTTAATTAAGTGAGTTATGCAGTTCAGTACTAAAGGGAACTCACACGTGTTTACAGAAAGTAGCCAGGCCTGTACACCTATAAAATTAAGTGCAAATAACTTAATGAAGGGCAAAGATAAGCATATGGTCAAAGTTTTCTGAGATTATGTCTAGCAGCAAAAGCCATTAATTGTCTAACAAAATTGCCTAACAAAACATTAATCTTGGAAATGCTTTAATGTTTTAAATTGTATTCCAAGGCCACACTGCTGTTGAGGATTTTTGACTATTTAAGGGGAAAAGATGTCTTACTATGACAGCTTACCTGATGCATTAGAGGAAAACATAATTTAAGGCTTTAAAAGTATCAAGAAGCTGTGAACTTAATATAGGTAGAAAGTGGCAGATACAGGGAAGACAGAGTGCCAGGAAGGAGACTTTCCGTCTTTAAAAGAAGTAGGTATTAATACTGTCAGATGATATGGTGAACCTGATGGATGAGCAGTCTAACCCAACATTGCAAATCATGAGTTCCCTTTCAAATTATGTTGTAGAGGAAGTATTCATCCTAATTTGTTCAACTTGTATTTCACAGCACAAAGAATAAAATAGTTATTCTTCCTTTTATGAAGACCCACTCTGATCTATTGCATTTGAGTGAATGCTCAAGACCAATTTGCAGATGCCTGTGAGCATAAATTTAATTGATAATGACAATAGATATGAAATTGTGTAATTCCACTGAGTTATAATACTGCAGAGAACTTAACAATTTATTGATATGGCAGAATAAGTTCATTTACCAGATACTGCAGAAAATGAAGCATCTCTCCATAGTTACAGTATTTCTTACTGTATTCTCCCTGAAATCAGTTTGATATTTCTGAATGGGGCACTTAAAATGAACAATACAATAAATGTAAGTATTAAAAATCCAACTGGTGAGTTAGAGCCATTTTCTATTTAATGTTTTATGATATATTTGTGTTACATTGTCAGGGTATGCCTATGAGGTCAGCTTGCTGTGCCAGCTCTGCCTTTGTTGGATCAGAGCCACAGTAGGATGGCCCTTGGAGAGCCAACTCCTTTTATGTGGCCGTAGGAGAGCTAATTCCTGTTCTTTGGTTTCTGTCTGGCTCAGATAAAGCTCAAATCTGCCTGAAATATACCAGAGTGACATACCTTACACCATCGTCTTCATGCTGTAGACCTAGCTCTTGTGGGACAGTCATTACACCTAATTAAATGAACTTGTTAAAAAATTGAAACCACATCCTTGCAACAGGAGGACAGATGAGGAAAAAAACAATATGGAAATCCAACACCTTCAAAGCAGTGTTATGCAGTCACATAAAATATACCTGACCAGTGTTCCTTATAAGTAGTAAATATGGTCTCAGCAAACCTATAGCTGTGCTTATGGAAAAGCTGCTTTCCTCCCTATATGCAATCTGCCTCTTACTTTCTTACCTTAACTTAAAAGTAGCTTTTTTGTCCTCTGTGACAGAGCTACTGCAGTTTGCACATTCATCTTTGCAGCACAAGGCACTCTTGCTTGCAGTAACCTTCTTCAAGTTCTGGGTGTGACTGACAGAAAAAAACCTCAGCATCAGTTTCTCATCAGCCAAAACCAATCTTGTTCAAAAATGACTTTTAAATTTGCTGGCTTGTTCTATGAAGCAATCTGGCTGGCTGGTAGTGCAGGTGTTTAAGTGTGAGGACTTCCTGTGGTTTAAGATTTGACAGACTCCAGTTGGTGCCCCTAGTTATTTGAGAGTGATGTGGCAACACTGAGTGGTTGCTGATGAACAGGTTTGCAGTGATCATGCCTCTGTTTTCTGTTTTTGTTTTTTGTTTTTATCTTTTCCTCAGGGGAAATCGCTCACATCAAAGAGGTTAACCAGTCTAGTGCAGTCCTACTAAAAGGATCACCTTGTAGCATGGAAGCAGACTCAAATCATTATACATACTTTGTAGCTCACTGATTGCCTGACTCAGAGGACAGTAGAACAAGATGTTGCATGAGCAAGGACCTGACTTGTTTTCTTTTGTGTATACTAAGGCATTACAGACTCCGAGGGACTCTCTAGCCTTTCGATGCCTCCATTTCGAAAACAGTCTGCTCACTTCCTCCTTCATATCAAGCTGGATCTGTGTCTTTTTATTTTCTGCAAGCTCAAGTACAGTGAAAAAAAAGCTTCTGCTAGGCACAGTTTATTAAAAAAATACGTCAATCAAAAACTGGAAGAAATGTAAAAAATGCATATATTAATAAATATACATATGGCATCACATTTATTGCACAATAAATTAGCACAGAAGGTTTCATTTCACTGATGTATTCACATTGAGAAAGAAAGCCTGTGTCTTTGTCTGTTGTCTGTATATTCTCTGTTAATGTTTCTTGCATTTATTTTTATACCATATTTAAAAAAAGAACACCTTTTACTCCAGATGTATTAAAGTTGATCCTTTCTCTGTAAATTTGTGTATGTTTATATTGTTGTTTTATCTTTCATTAAAAGATGCAGAATCTCTTTCCTTTGGGAAGTTTGAGATTTTAATATTGAATCTGAAGATTAGTCAAGAGCAAAATGATCCCCAAAAGTTACACACCCTGTGCTTTCTAAAAAGTGACATGAAATGGCATTTTCTTTCTCTCAGTGACACCTAATCAAACACACTTTATTGATAATCATTTACTTTTTCTTTTCTTTTTATCAAGCTAGCAGCAGAGAGACCTTTCCCGCTTGCTCATCATTGCATAAGCAAACCTTTCTTTAAGCTAGGCCTGTTCTGTAACAGGGCAGCTGCACGGCGATTCCGTCACTCCCCAAGACCGGATTGACTGACCTGCACTTCTTTAGGAATGGACATGAACAAAGCTGGCTGAGAACACAAGGATACACTTGCTAAATTGGAAGGACAGGGCTTCTTTCTCCTTGCTGTCACTTATGTTACAAGGCAATATTTTAAGCTGAAAAGGTAGTGGTTTGGGAGTGCGAAGTATACAGTCTGTGGAGTAACCCTCCGGTAGTAACGCAGGAGGAGGCTGTCATTTTAATTCCAGGGCTCTGTTTGGGGATGCTGTTGTGTGTCCACTGCTGAGCTTACTCACACAGAGACCTGTTGACAGATTTATGAGTGTGTGTTGATGTTGCCCGTGAGACAGTAGATACAGAGCTTCTGAAGCTAATCTGAGCTGGAACCAGAAATCTGCTTCGCCTAAGAAACAGCACTGTCGACTGATAGAGGTGATGTAAGGATAGTGGACAGAATCTCAGAGTAGAAAAGACTGGGAACTAAGTCAAATGACAAAATGCTGATACCTCCAGGGTGTGGTAGGGTGCACGGGACAAACAAGCCTTTTTAGCAATGCACACAATAGACTCAGGACAGCCAACTCTAGTACCATCTGTCATGCTGACTTTGGTTTGATATTGAGAATCTTGTTTCAAAGGGACTACGAATCCTAAACACGCACACACAAAGTGGGACATAGATACAAGCAGACAATCTATTTGAATGCATTAATACCAGAGACACCTCATTTAGCATTGGAAAACCACCTGCACTGATGGCATTAGGGACAGGATGGTTACACACAGCAGCTCTGGGCCGAAGGGAGCTGAGCTGCCTTCTGCTGGGAGCGCGCACTTCTCCACTGGCTCTGGCAGTAGTCCAGTGCAGACATAACCAGGAATGCAGCATCTTTAAAGAGGCAGTCTGAGTTAACCCAGTACAAAATGCATTATAAACCCATGAATGGCTGTTCCCCACATTCTGCTCAGTTGAGGTTTCTTGAGGTTTAGGATTTGTTTGTTCATTGTTTTCACATGCCACTGTGTTTCTGGTTTCTAGCTAGGATGACAATTACTGCTTTAAAGTGTCTCTGTTTTTGCTAGCACAATTCTACTAAGCTTTTATGGAAATTCCCCATCAGAGCTGGGTCTTACCAAGATCTTGCCAAGAGCTCCATACAGGGCAACTCAAAATATTCGCAACCTATGGAGGTCCGATGAAGTTTAGTAAGCAGCCACAGTGAATCACAGATCTTAAACTGAGATTTAATTTTACCACAGAAATGTGAGCTCTGAGACATGAGCTTGGGGCCAGGCAATCCACAGAAATTTGAGCTCTGCTTCACTTCTCAGTGCCAAATAGAGATATTTATTTCCAAACTCCTGCTGCCACCAATTGCATCAACTGGCATATTGCCTCCTTTGCCTTAGTAGTTAACTAATTAGATACCACTGTCTGCTTCAAAGAATCACTTCTGTCAAATACCTAGTGTTTCAAATTCAAGCATTAGGCATTTCATGCAACTTCACCCTAAGAAATATTGTTTTTTCCAAAATCACTTTACAACACCAACTGGTTGATAAAAAATCACCGAGCATTTGTATTCCTGAACTCATTCTGTACTTATTCTAGTTCTTTCCTGTCATGGTTTAACTCCAGCTGGAAACTAAGTACCACGCAGCCGCTTGTTCACTCCCCCTTACCTCCTTGGGACTGGGACGAGAAGAGGAAAAAGTAAAACTCATAGGATAAGATAAGAAAAATTTAATAATTGAAATAATTGATATTAATAATAACAGTAATCTTAATAAAAATGAGAGCAAGAGAGGAAGGAATAAAACCCCCCACCCAAGAAATACAAGTGATGCACAATGCAATTTCTCACCACCCACTGACCAATGCTCAGCCCCCTGAACAGCGATCAGCCCCTCTTGACCAACTCCCCCAGTTTCTATACTGACCACGGTGTTCTGTGGTATGGAACATCCTGTTGGCCAGCTCGGGTCAGCTGTCCTCATGATGCTGCCTCTCTGCTTATTGTGCACCTGCTCCCTGGCAGAGCATGGGAAACTGGAAAGTCCTTCACTGAGGGTAAGACCTGCTCCAGACCACCAAAAGCATCAGTGTCTTACCAACATTATTCTCATACTAAATCCAAACCACAGCGCTGCACCAGCTACTGGGAAGAAAGTGAAATCTATCCCAGCTGAATCCAGGACATTTCCTTTCAAGGAATATGAAGTCTGTATTGAATGGCTGTCTTTCCCTGTATTTGCACAGGATTTAACATGATGTCTCTAAAGTAAAACCAGGCATTACTAATAAGGATTTCAAAGTAGTCAGGGAGCTGTGTTAAGGTTTCATTTGAGCTTAGTTCCAAGTGATACAACTCCGTTGTTACATATCAGTGAACTTGGCCCAAACAAAATCAATCCTACAACTAGATGATTTTTAAAATGTTTATCTGCAATCTTCTAATACTTCCCCTCATCACTGTCATCTGCCAGTGATACAATACTGGGACTGGAAAATCCAAGCAGGCACAAACTTCCTTTTTCTTCCCCACAGAGAAAAGCTAAATTTGTGTTTCCAAATTTGTATGAAGATCCACTTCAAGAATTACGATTATCTCAGATTAAGGCATGCTTATACAATAACCAAACAGCTGCAGTATGACTTTGGTTATACAACCATTTACCAATTAAGAATGTCAGTGAGGCCACAAATCTGCTGAGGAAAAAAGGACCAAGAGAGAAAGTCACTCTGAAGGAACCGTATTTCTTACCTTCCAGGGAAAAGCCATCAGTCAGTGCCTTCTGGCTCTGCCCAAGAAGTTTAAAACACCCTAATATAGGATATTAATTGTAATATTCCTTAAAATAACTGATTGGAGCTTGGAAATTTCATCTGAGAGTTGAGGTTCATCAGTGATTCTCTTTCCCCAAAAATCCTTGTACATTAAACAGCTCTAAAGCCTATAGGATAAAGTGCTTGATGGTGTTGTTGCACACTTCAGATGGTTTTATGCTCCCAGACCAGCCTGTGAAGGAAAATGGTTGGGAGAGGCAGAAGCTACCCTGGCACCTACCTGACAACAGCAAAATTGTCACCCATTCTTCTGTAAGAAGCAAGTGACAACAGTCCTTCAATCCTAGAAATCCAAAGAGGGAGAAAAAAGGCCTTATAAGAGTGATGAGATAAATTGCAAAATGCTGAGCCAAAACAGTAGTGGAGACTGGCCAAAAATTAATGAGTTGAAGGTGAATACAGGACTAAAAAATGGGAATTAATTGTGGTGACCAGAACAGAACTGACAAGGGAGGAGAACTGGAGAGCTAAATAATTAGGAGCAAGAGAGGCGGAATGCAGCTGGTGGAGTGCCAGCCTGTCGGCCACAGCCATGCTGAGTTGGAATTAAAACCTGAAAAATAAGACGAGATCAGCTGTGACCGGTGCCCAACAACAACAACATTTTTTTCATCTAGAAAGCAATGTATAATAATAAAATATCTAGAGTTGCCTTTTTCAAATTGCCCCCCTAATATTGACTGGAATGATAAGACATAAATGCCAGATAGTCTCCTAAGAAATAAAAAATAGGAGGGCAACAATCATTTCCAGAAAATATGGCCTATAGGAATGCATTTAGAATGCTATTTATCAAAAAAAATTAAAGCCAAAGCAGACCACCCAAGTGAGGAAAAGCTGGTTTTGATATGTACCTGGAACTAGGAGCTGGAAAAGCCAGTGATTTATTTGTGGCTCTTCCAATTATTTGTTTTTAGGCATAGTAAATAACAGCTCTTTCAATTTAGATTTGCAAACTGACATATTTTTTATGTCTCTTCTAGCTAAAGACATTGTGCATTGAACTAACACTGCATTTATTATAGTAGGTGCATAACAGTGGACTTATTATAAAAGGTGCATAAAACACAGGAATTTTGCTAAAAGAATTTTAATAGCTACAGGGAATTAAAGAAAATAAGGTTTTAATCCCAACATCTTCAAGGGAAATTATCAGCAAATTATTTGAACATATTCTGTGTCCACAATTCATTTAAGCAAGTTGCTAAGTGGTTGTGACTCACACCAGTCTGCCTTTTGATCTAACTATGCTGAACAGATTGCTTTTATCTCCTGTGAGTTGAAGATATGCTGAATTCCCAATATTAAAGAGGTGAAGGGGAAGAGACGATGAGTTCTCTGAGGCTGGATTCCCCTCCTCATGCTGTTGCAGACTGCGGAGTCCTCAAGTAGCATGTGTACAACTCAATGTGTTTTGTTTGTATAGACATTGACTTGAGGGCTGCAGAATCTCTCCAGACAGTCATTACCTCTGAAACCACAAAGTTTTTTTTCCCTAATATCTAAACAGAATCTTCTTTTCTTTGGTTTATCCCTTTATTTTTGACCAGGCTGCTGCAGTCACTACAATTATATGTTCCCAACATAAATGGACATTGCAACATCACAGCCTCCTTTGGTTTTCTTACTGGTGTTATCTGAAGTGTTGAGTGACTTTATTACTCTCCTCTGGGCCAGGGGGTCTTACAACTTTCTTGGAGGATGGTGCTTGCAGGACTCCCACCAGGGTTTTACAGGAGGAGGGCAGAGGATTACTGTTGCACTTCTGCCAGTACACACAACTACAGGACTTGCCCTTTCTGCAGTAGATGGCCACTACTGAACTGTGCCAGCTTGCACGACACAGGAACACCCAGATCCTTTGCAGTCTAGCATAGATGGTTGCTCCCCTTGGTGCGTAGCTGACTCTTCTTGGGTCAGTGAGGTGCCTTGAGTTGTCCCTTGAATAGCATCCTCATTTTTCAGACAATCTTTCTCTTTTCCCAAGATCTTCCTTTTTTAAATTTTTTATTCCACCTGTGTGTTACTTGCAGTCCGTTTATCTGTAGTATAATCTTTTATCTTTATGTATGGGTGAGAGTGAGGAATCTGCAGGCCTGGTTCTTTAACACAAACACTTGAATGAGAATGAGTACCATCATCACTATTTGCTGTAAGGGATCTGTATGTGTAAATTGCAGAGAAAAATTGTCCAGATAATAAACTCTGAGAACCTGCTCAAATGCTAGATGATAGTCCTTATTTACAAGTGTGGACATGGACAGTAAATATCAAACAATATTAAGACACCATGGTAAATGTTACCTTGTTAGTGGCATTTGCACAATTTTTATTGTACTCTGCTCCCAAAATATATTATGCTGCATTCACCTTCATTTGCTTTCTTTTTGATTTGACTAGATTTTGAAATCTCTTGTTAGATTCATCACAGATGTCATCTTTCAAAAGGGGTACTATTTCCCACCCTTCTTTTAGCCTGGCAGCTGCTCCTTAAGCATAGGTATCACATAAATGAGGCATTTCATTATGCACATTATCTTTTCTATCCACCTTTTTATTTCTTTACCCCTTTCGTTTTTAAAAGATGAGTGGCAATGGCATATTTAATGTGACTTACTTTTCCACCTTTTGCTGAGAGGAATGTATAACCTAAAATCTATGAACTTTTTTTGAGCTCATCTCCTTTGATGCACTGTTCTTTAGAAAACTTTTCCTTAAGATTCTCTTTCTTCTCTCCTCCTCCCTATCAGTAACATCTTTTTTAGGATTCTCCATATTTTATGTTTTTTTTCCTTTGTTCCTCTGATTCTTGCTCCATTGATCTCTCCCGCATGGTCTTATGGTGCCCACTAATGCTCTTTATACTTCCCTTCTCTGTTTTATCCTTCTTGGAACTAAAACAAATTAGAAAAAAACCAAAACAAAACAGAAAGCATTAAAGGAAAGGCAGGTCAGAGCTAGGGCAGGGGCTGATGTGGATGTACAATGTGCCTCTGACTGTGGCCTGAACTCAGGGGACCATCCTTCTCCCAGCAGTCTGCCTCTCCCCTTCCCCACCCTGTTTCCAGGAGCTCTCCACTCCCTACAGCCACTGCTCCCCCAAGGTGAAGGAGAAGGGGCATGGGACAATGTCCTGGGGAGGAGGGTGCCTGTACAGGGGTGCTGTTACACAGCAGGGACTTCTTTCCTCACTGGTGGGGAGATGTCTCTGGGAACCTCAGGAGATGTGAGGGAGGTGAGTTATTCCTTTGCTTAGGTGCAGTGAACGGAGGCAGACAAAAAGTGTGACTCCTCTGGTGCCCAGGACTGATGGAAGGAAGGGGGCACGTGCTTGGGCTATTCACTCCCAGCATTGCAATTTGAAATAAGTAAGGAGCTTGAGCTTCTTCCATGGTAAGAGTGAGGTGAGGGTGTCCACAGAATGATGCAGAGTGTCTCTGTCTCTTATCAAAGAGAGAGTCTGTGGGAGGCAGGAATGAAGATTAAAGCCCAAGACTAGGAAATATTTCTAAGTCCTGGTCCGTATTGGTCTGGGTGGTAGCTCCAGTGACACCAGTGAACAGGCCTATGGAAGCTCATGTTGTGCCTAAATCACAGATAAAATTTTTTGGGGGTCGAGGCACAAATGTGGGATTTCATCAATGGAGAGAGTAAACTGCTGAAGATACAGTTCAGACAATTAGATAGATATGCTCAATTAATGAGGGAATTGGTTTCCAGAAAGTTGTTTTTAGGGAACTGTTAAGTTTGTAATCCCTAAGTCATTTTGGGTGACTCCATTTCTCCTTCCTCCATCCCTTCTGAAGCAGTTCAGCAACCTTTCTTGACTAGCAAGGTTTTGCCTTATCTCTCTTCCCTTGATTTCCTTCTCAGCTGTTTTCCCAATCTTTTTCTGCCAATGTTGGAAACCCCAGGCATAAGGGAGTAGCTGAAGCTGCTCTCCCACCAGTGCATTTGTGTGCAGAGCAGCATTTTCACTTCCATCTTTATTTTCATCCTGTAATGAGAAAATGGAAATATCTGACTCATTTTGTTCCAAAGGGTTTCTTCCCAGTGCAATTCCAGTCATACAGACCCATATAATCTACTTTTTCTGTATATTTGCGGTATTGGGGAAAAAAAAAAAAAGACACCCTCAGCTATTTTAAAAAAACAAACACGGAAGATATGAATTTTAGATATCTCTTCTGCTGCTGGGTAGCACTAAGTGGAACAACGGAAAAATACTCTCTCAAACCCCATTGCTGTATTAAAACTGTACTTTGGGATTCCCATCTGCAAGGAGCTCTGAGCATCTCCAGACCTTTCGTTGCCTCAGTTGACATCTCCCACTGTTTTTTTTCCTGCCCCAAACTCCAAAGCTTCCGGCCCCAAAGCATATTTCCACTGAAATCAGAGATGTGAAACCTTTAAGACTGGCTTTAAAATATAGTTACCCTTTGCTCCTGAAATTGTGCTTGCTAGCTGGATGTCAGTGGTGGAATCTCTTTGGTACAGTAGGGTGGGCTAGTAGGGTGGGTTTGGGGGGTTTTTTTTGAAAGATGGTTTGGATTTCTCCTGCTTCTTCTCTCACCCAAGACCACAAAATGTGCGTGAATCCACCTTTGTCTCTAGAAAGGTTTTGAAGACGACCTCTTTTCACAAAAAGCATGGACTAGGTGGAGTGACTTTGATCATTTTATGTATTTTAATGAGTAAGAAAAAAAGCAAGAGTTTACAGGCCAGAAGACCACAAGGAGTATGAGAGCCAGGAGGGAGTGATAAAAATAACAAATACAGCTGCTTTTAGTTTACATCTAAATAAAGATTTTGAATATGTTACCCTAATAGCAAAAAAAAAAAAAAAAAAAAAAAAAAAAAAAAAAAGAAAGAGGACATGAGAAAGAAGGAAAAACCTTTCCCTGCCCAACGTGGTGAAGATGTCCAATGTTGCCTGTGGAAGCTGCACCCTTTTCAGATCCTGAAAGCTGCTGCACCAGGATGGAGGTCATTACTCCTCATTTTTGAGGCCTTGCCACCTTGTGCATGCAGCAGCAGCTCTACCAGAGAAAATCTGTCTGCATCAGTCAGCGTCAGTCCTTCATGCAACACAGAAATGGCTTCTTTAGGCAACTCCATCCCCTGCATACTCCTACTCTCTGTTCATAGGTACTGACATGACAGGACCAGCACGGCCAGTATATCAGCACTGATCTGCTGCACTGCTGCTGCAGTTTTCTGCTAAGGAAAAACGTGTAATCTGAATGGTACTACTGTGAATTGTGCAATGCTTACTACGAAAAATAGTAATTAGAGAAATTTATTGCATGGGACTATTTTGGTATTCATTATAACCCATTATTCGAGAAACCTAAATAGAGCATAAAATCAGAAACAAAGGAAGAAATTCAAAGCAGTTTTCTTTACCATAGTAGAGCAAACTAGTTTGTTGTTATCAAAAGCCTGGTGAGTTTTTCTTTTTTTCTTCCTTTTCCTCCCATAGTCCTGGTCATATACCTCTTTTTTCTATTTGATATTTTCGGTTTTCTTTCATGCTGAGTCTTGCTGATGTATGTGCTGAAAACTGATCGATATTCATCGGAAACAAATAAACCCGGTATTACGCTCCTCCTCTAAACCCTCCACTGCGGTGATGTTGGAAGTGGCTGGGCAGCAATCGCGAGCTTCGCTCCCAGCATCCGCAGCCCAAAGCTTTGCCGGGCCGGTGCCGCTCGGACGGCGCTCGCTGCCCGCGCTGGCCCCGCCGGGCGGGGCCGGGCCGGGTGGCGGGGCAGCAGCGACACCTCGTGGGTGCGCGCAGGAACCGCGCCCGCGCCGCTCCCGGGCCCTGCGATGCTGTTTCGGCCGGGGAAGAGCCGGAACCCCGCGTGTCGCGGGTGCGCAGCGCCTCTGTGGCCGCGCTCACACGGACGCTCCCTGTCCCCTCCCCTGGCCGGGGACAACGAACCACCTTCTGTCATATCCCAACAGAAAGACCGTGGATGATTTTTGTCCGGTTACATCAGAAGAAACCGTCTGCTTTTAAGAGAATTCCTGGGAACCAGTGTCGCTGGATACACAAGCTCCTTCCAGGATGCTGGGGTCTTATCAAGATATATTTGGGTTGTTAGGAATTTCCGTCAGTAGCCAGTGGCACTTGGTTGAAGAAGAAAAAATCAGAGTGCCGTGCAACCAAATATAAAAGTACCCCCAAAAGAAGAAGAAATAGCGACAGCCACGGAGCAAACCCGGTACATCAAGGTCTAATTCACCTCTGGAGACATGCAGAGCCTGAGGACTGATGGATTAAGCAGTTCTACTTCTACTAGTATCATGACCCCACCAAACACTGCCCCCCTTCCATCTGGCTGCCCACAGGGAAGGGGAGTGTGGAAGTCATGCATGGGACCACTGCATGTAGCTGTTCCCGTTTTCCTCCAGGGCAATGAGACGTTTGACGTATGATCTGTAAGCAAACAGGCTGGCCAGAAGGAAACCCATTGCTGTCTACTTCTGATTTTAAGGAGAACCTCTTGACCAAGGCCAAAATGTAACTGGTTAACAGCTGCCAGACAGCAGAAGTATGGTCTGTAGTGCTCTCCACACTTCATTTGTTCTTCATTTGTTCATTTCTGTATCTTGTTAAGAATGGGAAACCCAATCTAAAAGCTGTGCTTGATTTTCCTGGGCTTCCACCTGCACAGTGGCATTGATTTTGGTCTCTTCTCCTCTTCTCCAGAGCCCCTACAGCCTCTGATGGGATTGCTGAGAAAGTCTGACTCTGTATTTCAACCTTTTTTCATCTTATTTTTTAATATATCCCATTCCAGCTTTACCAAAGAACCTGCACTCTGCCTGTGAGGACCATAGGCACACCAGGAATAAGCTCCCTAACGACCTCAGACACTGAACCATTTGGGGGAGGTTTTTCTGTGGAGAATCATGTATGAGGAGGATCTACTCTTCAGTTTTGAAAGCCAGAGGATGAAAGAAATACTTTCTCTCCATTAGTAATAGACAACTAACCTTAATAACATAATGTTTAATGAAAAATACTTTAGGTATTTGTATGTAATATTGTTTTATGTCTGGAGTGGATATTATGGAAAAAAATTGTCCTGGCTTTAGTGGATGGAGAGAAAGTTTGCCTTTGCTTGGATATATAACACTATGCTTTGGGATGGTGTCATTTGATAATTCCTGCCACATGTTCTTATGAGTAGGATGTTTTTGTTTCCTTACTGTGTCTCCCCTCAAGTCCTGCTGGGTAATATTTCAGATGGTCACGGTCAGAAAAGGCATGTGACAACTTCCAGATGTGCAAATAATCAAAGCGATCTGCAGATCTAAGGGAGCACACCAACAAACAAATGGAGGATAAGTTGAAGAGCTGCAGTCTAGGTGGGGGGTCACGTTCAGAGGTGGTGTAGCAGGCTGAAGGATAGCCTTTTAATATCTGAAGAATTCACTGATGTCTAGATCATTTTCTAAAAATGAGATAGTCTGATGATGTGGCTGGGCAGGCAGTAAAAACATAAAACATGGGGTCTGGTTGTGGTTTTCCCACAGCTTGACGCAGAGTTGGCTTCCCTGGGGAGCGAGGAAGGCTCTCTTAGTGCGGCGTAGCTCTGAGCTGAGCTGGCCTCTGGGCTCCAGCTTGTGTGATGCATCTGGGACTGAGAAATGTGACCATGCCCTGCTGTCATCCACACCACCCCAGGATCTGCGGCTACATCCTTGCTGAGCTGGTGGTGCCCGAGACACGGCTGTGTTGGACTGAGAAAGGGGAGGGCAAATCTCAGCTCAGAGAAATGTGTGCTTCTGTTTTGCTCTTACCTGACTTGTATAGCACCTGTTTGGGTACTGTAATTAGTTCTAAGCTCAGTTTGGGGAGCCATTAAACAAAGCCCTTCATCACCCCAGGTGATTTTTGTTAGTCCATCCTCCCAGCTTTATAGAAACAGACAAGACAATTGAAAATGTGCGGTGGGACAGAGCATTCCTCTTTGGAAATGTAAACCCATTCATCATCAAGATTTAAACAGCTCGTATTAGTCACTGGTGACCTGGAATTTGTAGAGGGGAATGAGCATGACTGTGGTGCAGTGCGTGTGGAGCGGCAAGGAACACCAGGATGGAGGATACATGTTACTTCTGCAACACAGACTGAACCATCCTGTCTCTGGTCACAGGAGGGACAATGTTCTGTCCCCACAGGATGCCACAGCAAGTTTCCTGGTGCCTTTTTGTACGCTGGCATTTGATGTCACAGTGCCTCCACTGCTGGCACATCCTTTGAAACAGATGTTCTCTGCATCTGCCCACTCTGTGTGCAACTGGCACAGCTCTGCTGGAAGATTGCTTTCCAAGTCTTTCCAGTGATGGAAAGGAGTGGGCAGTATTACTACTGTTATTTCTACTACTACTAATTTGTTTGGAAATACTGCTGGCTCAAAAGCTGGCTCGGCTGCTGATGAAGAAAGGAAGATCTGCTCATGTTGAGAGAGCTTCTAGAGTTTTGAACTACAGGCTGATGCTTTTGAAGTGTAACTACTTGGGACACTGCTACCAACTGCTCTTTCCCCTTGGTAATAAGGCTTTATATGACCTTGCGTGCAATCCTATATGGGTCTTTTGCTGCTTGGGAGGTGATGCTATATCATGCTAGCAAATTTGGTACCACTCTAGGAAAAGGAACAGCCTTGGGACAGTTTCTCCATCATCAACAGCTGCTTTTGTTAGTTGGGTTCTCCATATGACATTCCTTGAACACCTGGAGAATTTCTGACAAAATTAGTCTTTGGTTTTTTGCAAAGAATACCTTTGTACATGTACATGGAAGGGGAAAGTCCAGTACACTGCTCTCCTGGAGAATCAGACCATGGTGCCTGTGTGCTTGGAGGGGCCTGAGCCTGAGGAGGGCGTTGGTAGCAGCGGTGGGGCCTTGGAAGAGAAACTCCACAACACAGGCAAACACAAAAGTGAGGAGGGTGCTGCAATGCATGAGAACACTGGTACCTGAATGTGCTGCAGGAAAGTGGTGGCCATGAAGATTTAGGTCTGGATGGTATGACAGATATTTATTGTGACGGCTCATCTCTGTCCTGATCTACGTTTGTAAGACTGAGCTAACAAGGTGGTCTTATGTAGTAAACTCTGAAAATTTTGGAGGCCTGTGTTCTTCCACTGGCTGCTGCATTGACAGCACATGCTTCCATCATTTATAATGTTGTTGTCAAGACTGCAAGCTCTTTGCCCATGTCCACAGGGAAAGTTATAATTATGTATGTATGGTAAATTAAAAATGGAAACCATTCATTGCACTGGAAGCCAACTCAAAAAGGACAGCTGGGGAGATATGATAAGGGAAATAAAGCTACTGCAAACCAGAAAACTGTGGGAGAAACAAACTAAGTGGCATCTATCTACCAACTACCCATCTGTTGGTCATCCACCAATCTCTCTACATATTTGAATGTTACTATTTAAAAAATGGGCAAGGGAGCAGCATGGGGAGGTCTGGCTGGGGCAAGAGGAAAGCGGCTAAAGGACCTTTTTACTGGCTGGTAAATTCATGCCTGGTCTCCCTTCAATATTTCATAGTTTAGAAAGAATTTCAGTTTGTTCTTCAAAAGATGCGTCAGTCTGTTCTGGATTAAGAAGACAATATGCCTTCCACATTTACTCCCCCCGCAAAGACTGATTTTTGGAGGATTTACTAGTCATTTCATTTCAGACACATTTCTTAACAAGTTGGCTTTCTTTGTGGTTAAACTTAGACTCTGTCCTTCCTGAATCCTATAAGGCTCACTGTGTGGTGTTTGTCCTTTCATGGTCATTACTGATACATACTCGCTGCACTCATTGTGCTCTACTAAAATTGTTTTGTCAGGGTAAAAATTGCAAATTAAAATATTCTCTCAGAGGGAGGACCCCAAATATAATTTCGTAACAAAATTTCCCCAATCGTTTCCAAACAACCTAAAATTGCAGATAAATCTTTATTTCACTACCAGATGTGGTCTTCCCAAAGCTTCAGACATGAATAATCTCTCTGAATTTTCCAGCTATTTCAATACCCTATCCATCCTGAAACCAGCCTATGCCTCTACCACCTATTCAGGAAAATTTGCAAACAAGGCCAATGCCTGACATTTTTACCCATTAAAATCAATGGTCATACATATTTTAATTTACTTTCTCAGTTTTCATTCCCTTCCATTGCTTATTTGCAGCTGAATCTCCATTTCTCCCCTTTTTAATGGGAACTCAGGAAGTTCCCTCTATTTTCCTTCCTCTGCCTTCTCTTTCTTTAGAGCCTCTTGTCTCTTTCCCTTATTTTAATAGCCATCATTCTCTGTTGACTACAGATCTTGGCTATATCCTGATAAAGTCAACAGAAAGGTTTTCCCTGGAATTTTAGACATGTTTCCATATTGGTTTTTCTTTCCAATCCTCTCCTTTTTCTCCTTGATGCCTGGCTGGCCGATTTAAACAAACATTTTCAGAACAACTTGTGCTCGGCTGACTAAACTGGTAAATAACGGATAAATATAGTTTCAATTGGGAACAGCTTTCTGGCAAAGGATGTAGAACAGCACTAAAGAAGAATTTTTCTCACCTTGAGTCATGGGACTCGGTTGGTTGAATTAAAACCACTTACTTAACCTGCGTGTACAACACACAAACATCAGAGATGTCCTTTACTTTTACTGATGCTTTGTGCTACCCACAGTACCCTTGCTGTTGTGAAACACAAATAGACCAGGTTTCTTTCTTTCTTTGAATCAAAAGCAGCACAAACCTAATTTATATATTTAAGCAAAGGCCCAGGCTTACTTTTTCAGTCATTCTTTTTTTTCCCCACCACCCAGAAAGCTCTGTCATAAGCTTCAAGCTTCAACATGTAACGATAATATTATAAATTCCTTGATGTCTGAAGGCTGGCTACCTCCCATTGTAACTCAATCTTGCTGCTACAAATTATCATCTTCTTATCAAAGTGCACTTCACCGAGCATACAAAAGGGATGTTGCTCTATTTGTTAAGATGATAATTTGCATGTTTTCTATGAAGCATATGGAGGACTTTTATAAATATTTTTATATGTGTTTATTCATACAGAGGGGCTAGAAATCTAAATATTACAGTGCTTTTGATATATATAGAGGAAATAAAAAGCCAATTCACAATAGTAAGTCATTGTATTTTGAATTTTTATTGTAATAAATTATAGCAATAGTTCACACAACCCAGCTATTATCTCAGATTGTCTCTCTGCAGAATCACAAAAACAATCTGACTCATCCTGACTTGATTCATGTTCAGTTCCTGTTTGGGAAGACTTCCCTCACCATCAAGCCGCCTGGTAGCATTTTTTTTTTCCGTGAAAGCTCAAATTCTGTACAACAGTCCCACAGCCTATGGTGGGTTCTGCAGCATGAATCACGGAAAATATGCATCCCTGCTTGTTTGCAGCTGGTTATTTTTGCTGAATTCCATGTGGAAGGAGAGCTATGCCCTTTTTTCCCACGTGATATGTGCCCTTTTAGCACTCTGACGGGAATGGATTAATAGAGACTTACCAAACATATCAAAAGATGCTCAGTATTTCAAAGAGGGAAAAGAAGTGGAGTTGACATGCAGAGCCAAGGTTGAGCATCTACCATTTTCAGAAAGAAAGTAAATTTGTCTTTATGAATAAAGCAAGGCGCAAGAGAGTTGTTTTCCTTTTTCTCCCAGGGTCCTCTTCATGGCCTATCACTAAATTCTTGTGAAACTTTTATTTATATTTGCTATGGCTTTCATTTCACCTGCATATGTTATATGAATTGGTACATGCAGAATATATTATTTTAATTAGTTCATGGAGCCGATTAATTAATAACTGCTACTCTTACCTGAAAAGCATGACAGGAGCAGAGAAGATTACTTGCACTTGCTACCCTTCCTTCATTTGAGAGAGACGTCTCTGAGCTGAAAACGCAGCACAGAAACTTTATATAATACCTTAGACATGAAGTGAATAATAATGTTTGACTTCAGGGAAATGAAGGTACAGAGAGTAACAATGACACTGGCTAATATTTCTGCAGTTGAACAGTTCAGCAGTGAGTGGCCTTGTTTCTGACAGTGTCCTGCAAAAATATGGTAAAAATTTTACTATTAGCAATAGAAGCAAGAAAATCATCACTTAAAACCTTACAATGACTACAAAGATTACCAGATTCCTCCATCTAAAATTGAAGGAACTTTAGAAGCAAAAATTTGAAGTATTTGGCCATTTGATGTTGTATGACTGAGCAATAGTCATAGTCCGGTGGGCAAAAGTGAAGTCGGGCAGAGCAACAAGTTGTAGGGGCTGTATGTGCTGTGGGGACCATGCTTCACCAGGGAGCGGTGGCCTTAAAGTGGATATGCTGGTTCATGTCCAGGGCATTAGCTGGGTGTCAACTCCAGGAACAAAACTTCTCAGAAACTAATGAAACCCCTGGGAATATGCATTTTTGCCATGGAGGCCTGATTTCCTCTGCATGTGTGCTGAGCTCTGCAGCAGGGTGTTTGCTTCAGGCACTCTTAAAGATTGCTCTGAGACCAACCAAAAGGCTGGAAAGAGTCTTTGCATAGAAGTGGTAGGTGTGCAATCATTTAAGCATGCCAAGAAAAAGTTTAAGGATTTTGATTATAGATGGTAAGTATTTACTTCAGGACTTATGCTCTTCCAATCTAGCAAGTAAAGATATAAAAAGATCTGGTGGCTGGAGCTGGACAAATGCACAGGATGAAAAGGCTACGCATTTCACCAGGGAAATACTTAGCTACTGGTGTGGATTTCAAGAGGTTATTGTGGCTTTTCTACCATTAGCAATTTTTAAATCGAGAATAGATGTTGTTGGGTTTTTTTAATCTAAAAGATTTACTCAAGCTTAAACTGGATCAAATCCAAGGATGTTCTGTGTCCTAAATTACGTGGTTAGGTGACCACAGAGTGACTCCTGGTTTATAATCTGAAAATCCTTTTGCTCTGACAGATAAGGCTGGAGGAGCTTTTGCTGTGATTGATGAACTTAGATTCATGGATGCGCACTGTGTTTACTAGGGTCAGCATTCACCTTTCTTCCTTCTGAACCAGCTTAGCACTGACTGTCCAGGCTGCAGAGCTGCACTAAACAGACCTGTCCTGCCTAGCCCAAGGATGCTCCTTTTTCACTTATTTCTCTCCTCCCAGGCTGGAAACCCACATTCCTTTTTCCGAGGAGCCAGGAGCCACCTTGAACCGGGGAACTTCTGTAGCGCTTTGAGAGTAACCATTCACAAAGACCTTACAGCTCTGAACTACAGCACGCACAAAGAACACTTTTTTACTAGCAACTACAAAATGCTGCAATAAGCTTTGCTCCAATGAAACCCCTATAAGTGGTAGTGGAGCTTTGTATGTTAGAGACCAAGGATTTGACTATCAGATAATTGCGATTCTATGTTCCTTCCAGAACAACTTGCATTATTTAAGAAGAAAATCAAACTCCAATCAAGCTGTTCAGAGGTTTTGAAATATTCAGATGCAGAGCTCCAAGCTTTAGCCATTGGGGTACAGTGCTAAATGCTGCTAAGCAGGTAACAGGCTCAGGATTTATTGCAGTGACTGAACTTATAAATACAGAATGTTCACAGAAAAGCCTGCTCTTGTGAACTTCCAACCAGCATTTGCAAACTAAGAAGCCATAGATTACTTATATAATAAATGGATGCATATCTGTCCAAATGTTTAATAAAGTTACTATGTGAGAAGCATGAAACAAGTCATTTTCCTCTGCAGTAACAATATATTTCTTCTATTGTATACAGGACAGTCACAATAGCAGTTTAAATCTTTTCTATGTTCAGAAGATGATACTTTGACAGCAATTATACCCAAAATACAGGTATTAGAATGGGAATTTTCAGGTCAGATGAGACTAAAATTTGGTAAGGAATGAATTTTCTTTGTTATTAATATATATGCACCATTTAAATAAGATCTTGATCCTAAAAGGTAAACTGAACTGTGCAATATGATCCAGTAAAACCTGCTCTTATAAATGCTCTTTGTACCCTGGAAGACATGGGGATGGCAATAATATTGATTTTCAAAGGTCAGATCAGCTGTTTCTGGTTACTTTGGCTAATGGAGTGTGCTTGGGCTGGAAAGGAGAACACTGTTGGGCCACAGTTACCATGTACCCTTACAACTGCCTGCTCCCTACGTGTGCTCTCTCTGGCTCCCCTGCAAAGTACTGAGCAACTGCACACGAGCTACATCTACACCAGCACAATAATGGTGATTTTCATTTCCTAGTTGCTTCCAGACGCATGAACACGACCTCCAGCCCCAGGCTGACACTTACTGCCCTATTGCCGGCACAGCCAGCTCCAGGTCTGGAAGTCTGGTAGGATGAGTTGAAAGTACTGTTTCTTCCACATGCACTCATGTTCCAATTGCAACTCAAATATATTGAAGAAGTTTTCTCTCTCTAAATGTATCTTCACATATCTGCATTTTAGATTTATGCTGTTGTCAATTCACTTTACATTTTGCATTATACCAAATGCCTACTTTAACTGTTGATATTTGGGCTCGACGAGAACAGGTGGGAAGTGACAACAGGGAAGAGGCTAAAATGACTTGTGGGTGTATTAGTATCATTTCTAAACTTGGGTTTAGGTCTACTGAATCTTTGGCAGCACGATTTCAGTCTCAGAACTGGAGTGGTGGGTGCCTATCAAGATTGAGCAGTTCCCAGGTTGGGAGCCCATTCTGTCCCACTGGCACTAACCACACTTGGAGCACGAGGTCTGCTGTTCTGTAAGTATGAGTCTGCTCACTGACCTTGTTTGCATCTTTTCACTAAAGCACATAAAGAGAAAATGCTTCTTTTGAGTCTAGCTACTTCATCCTGAGGGGATGCAAAGATGCCTGCTCTTCTTGCAGCCAAGGCACTCCCAAAGCTTTGCATTTTTGGAACAGGTAAGTGACAGAGGAGATGGATTTTCAAAGGTAAGGACCATTCCTCAGAGCTAGAAATTACAGCACAACTCTTGTTAAGTTCCCAGGCTCCAGATTTATGGATTACAGTGGAGAACCTCTTCCACACTAAATGCTGCTTTAC
The DNA here is from genome assembly GCA_013397115.1 of Edolisoma coerulescens. Classification (NCBI taxonomy): domain Eukaryota; kingdom Metazoa; phylum Chordata; class Aves; order Passeriformes; family Campephagidae; genus Edolisoma; species Edolisoma coerulescens. The sequence continues at coordinate 2,455,143 of VWZW01007347.1, read as the reverse complement.
TGCTGCCATCTGTATCAGGCAAGGAGATTCTACAGTACTTGCAAGATACCATTTGCCAAAGATACCACTCCATAGGATGCTATTAGAATAGCAGAAGGTGAAGCCAGATGATGAAAAACACATTTATCAAGGGTTTGCTGTGACAGACATCCATTCCTGAGCTGTCATGTGCTGTAGTATCTGTTTTACATTCCTACACAGGGTTTTGTAACAGTGAGAGGAAGTGGTCAATCCTTTCAAATTTGAGAGAGCCATGCTGGCACTGATTTCTGTGGCTGCAGTCATGTGTCAAGAGATTATTTGTGCTGGCACAGTGAGTTCAATACGTCTACATTCTTGATACGTGAATCTCAAAAACTTCACTAGAAGAGATGCCAGTAAACTGTTATTTTCTCTAAGTACCAGTTCTCTATAGATGTAATCATAGTAACAGCTATCACATTTGTGCTAACACTGGCCAGCAACGATTGAAATCTTGGCCCCGTTGAAATCCTTGGTAAAGATTTGGTTGAGAAGTGCAAATAGGTTTCCACACAAAAATAAAAGTATGGAAGGAAAAAATAGAGTTCTGTGTAATAACAGTAAAATGTTTTTGATTTTCAACATCCTGGATGTCAATGTTCTTACTTTATAAAAAGTTCAAATTTGTTTGTGTTACAAGGAACCCCCAACAAAAGTTCACTCCCCATTTCCATATCTACCTCCAAAACAGAAATCCTGTCAGGACCATGTTTTAACCCAGATGGTGGCAGAACTACTGCCCAGCTAGATACCAGAGAGCCCAATGGGGGCTGATGGGGCAAGTCATATGCCAACTGAATTCCTTCTGCAGAACACAGGGATTTTGTTCATGTTCTTAAAAGCTGCTGATGTCCCAGAGGGTATCCAGCCTTTGGACAGAAAGTTTCATCTTTGCAGAGGAGATCTAACAAGTGCCCTGCGCTAATCAAAACAAGTTTGTTCCTTGGTTTTAACTGATTTTGGAAGCCAGCTCTGTAAAACAAATAGCTGTGGCACCAAATATCTAAACCATGAAAAACACTGTGGAGCATCAGGTCCTTGACCTGTAAGCCATAGGAAATTCCAGACTAAATGTTCCTAAAAGTTGAGTTGATAATGCCTCATCTTCTTGAGGACCATAGGAATTACTACTAGCATGTTACACAAAGATTCAAAAATGCTGCCAAAGATTAAAGGTTAAGTGAGGTTTTTCACTTCTAGGGTCTTTACCTATTTCCCTTTAGAATTACCTTTTATTTATTCATGATGCTGTTTTATTTTATTTGCTCTTCGCTGATTCGCCTTAAAACGTGGGCAGCGTGAGCAGCAGGAGAAACAGCAGATGGCAGCACCAAGCTGCTGGATCGGGGCTATCAGCGCAAACGGGAGGGAAACACGAACCGACAGGAACAAGTTTCTGAGTTTGCTTTCAGATCTCCTTCTTTTCTCCCGTTCCTTTGGATTTGTTTTGTTTTCTTCTAAATTTTTCTAGTCCCCATTGGAGAAAAAAAAAAAAAAAAAGAGAAAAAGAATAGCAGATGAGGAAAGTTGTGATGTCAGGTCATCCTGTATTGATTTAGTAGAAGATGGTAAGACCCGATGTGACCTGCTGAATAGATGACATGAGGTTACGGCCTAGCCTACCAGCACTTCACGTTGTATTAAACACTCCACAGGGGCAACATCTGGAGGGTTAAACAACTGCTGGGTAATGCAATTTTAAATACCGCTTCATCAAAGTAATAGACTCCACAGGACCCTCTTGGGATCTGTAAACTGATGTGTTCCAGGCTTTGTGTGCTGCAGGCCTTTTGTGTAACACATTAAGGAGACCCTGATAGCTCTCACTTCAGCAGAATGATAGAACCGAGGTCTGCAAATTCATCTCCAGAACAACGCCTTGCTGAGCCTGGGATCAAACACATGGCCTTTATGGGTTTTCTCATCTTCTTTTTTTTCTTCCTCAAAGCTTGATACTTTGTGTATCCAAAATCACTGTAAGCTAAAGATAAGATTTTGGAAGAACAGATTTACTCTTGAGTCTATTTTAACAGCACTGTATGAGCTTCCAAAGGAGATCTCATCCATGCTTTCTGTTCTCCACGGCAGTTACACAGGAGGTAGCAAATCTTCTATGTGCTCTACATAACCAGCCAAGCTTTCAATCTGAATAACAAAAGGATTCCTCAGGCCCTTACCAGACCTGGCTCCTCTCCTGCATTCTTCAAATACAATCCCAAGCTCCCGCAACACAAATCATGAAGGAAATGCGGTCTCCAATTAGGTCGACCATGGAGGCTGGTGCCACCATCTAGCTGCAAATCAACACACCTGACAGATAGTAGAATGGTATGCAATTTTCCAAAATAACTCCTTCCACTGCTTCCAGCAGCAGTTCCAGAGCTGCTAAGCAACAATTAAGAGAAGTTCCATTAAATAATTAATCACTTTAGTCACACTGAATAATTAATCACTTTGAGAGGGGACAGCCCAACAACTTTTTCTATTGCCTCCTAATGCAACATTTCCATCCTGATTCTGAATCCAGTAAAACCCTTAGCAAATGCAGATCCCTGCTTCTGGGCAGGCAGAATTTGATAGGTGTCACTGATCGAACTTTGTCACTACCAGGAGCATATGGAAGGACACATGGTAAGTTCTTTCCGGGGAGAAAAATATAGGGTAAAGCTTGCAGCCAGCATGAGCCAGCATAGTTTGGCTGAAGTCAACGGAAAGGCTTCAATTCTTTCCGAGTGAGTATCTGCCCTTGGTGTTGTCCTTGATTGGAGATCCTTCTCTCTGCTTTACTGCAATAACTTCAGATTAAAGGGCAGAGGAAAATCCCTCAATTACCTGGCACAGTTTCTGTTCAGAAATTCTGGGTAATTTTCTTTGTGACTCCTTTTAAAGAGGGTTGTAGCCATAGAGGAGCAGGAGGAGTTCTGAACCTGGCAATAGCCACCATTGCCATTTTATTTTTGTTATTGGCTACTTATAAACTTCGGGAGGTTATAGAGAGACAAGAGAAATGGCTTGTTTTATCTCTGTCTTTACTGAGCTGTACAAAACAATCTTCAGCTACCATAACGCCAACAGGAGCACAGCCCCAAATTGTCTCTGAAGTGCGTGCAGTAGCCTAACTCGACATCCTCCATGCCATTCCTGCACAAAATATTTATATCAGGCAGTACTACCCACAGATGATTCTATTAGGTAACTATTCTTTGGAAATTGTAACATTTTTGAATGCACATATATGAAAGACGCTCTCCCCTCACTAAACTAGTTTGTGGCCTATGCTTTAGAAACAGAATCTATTAAGACTGCAGGCATATGAACTACTGTAATTTACTCACTGAAACTATTTTCCCTCAGTCATTACTGCTGAGGACACCACGGCTGCCCTCCATCTGTGGAGAGGTCTTCATAAGAAAATGGGGAGCAGTAGGGAAACAGCATGGATTCTCCAAAGAATGCCTTAGTTTATTTATTTATTTCAAATGTCTTTCATGTCTTGGCTTTGTGCATCTTTTCCAAGAAGCAAATGCTTCACAGATGGAAAGAAGCAATTTTCAGTTGTAAAAATTCTAAACAGTTCAGGTGAAATGAAAAACAGAGCTTCCTGGAGACATGCCAGCTTTTTCTTTTTATTCATTTTTTTTTGCCCCAGCCTCACTTTGATTGTAAAAATATTCACCCACCTCCAGACTTTATAGCATGAGAAATGCCCTTCCTGGGGTCTAATCCATGCCTGAGGTACCACTGCAGATTGATCAAGAAGGAAGGCTCCTATTTCCACATAGGCTTTACACATCTGCTCTGATTTTCTGCAGGGTGGATCCTCAGCAACCCTTCTGCAAAAATTGAGTCTTATATGAACCAAGCTTATACTAGCATAGCTCCTCTTCTGGAGGGAGCTCTACTGCGTTGTCATCAGGAAGAAGTCTAATTTGTCCACTGATACTTTGTTTTCTGTCAATTCATAAGGTTAGGTAGTGAAATTAGAGAAAAAGATCATGGTTAATTGGTGAGAAAGAGTAATGAGCTTATTTTTGGATTCCTCCTGCTGATAAAACCTTTTAGGATTTATGGCAGATCAAATTAGCAGGAGCTTTAGTAAATACCCTCACAACCTTTGGATATCACACACTGCCTATGAGGCAGTTAAATCTACTGCACACTCCCCATGGGGAACTTAACTCATCCTCCAGGACATCTGACTTGGAGCCAGACACCCACAGACAGACACCTACACAACCATGGCCTCCCATGTGTAGACTGAAGCACAGCAGTGGACAAAACAGTATCTGCCTTGCACTGCTGATGGCCATGAGCATGGAGCTGGAGCAATCCCCACATGGGGCAGGCATCTGCAATGCGTAGAACAGGGCACCGGAGCAGCTTCTGGATGCTGAGGGGGTGGGTCCAGTTCCCTGGGCTCTAAATCATTCAGGACACTCAGGATCAGATACTAAGAAAAGTAGAGAAGGTGGCCTGTCATTATCAGCTGCTGCCACGTCTTGGGGAACACAGGTCTGAAACACGCTAATGCCGAAAGCTCAGCCACTGGTGCCCTTTGGATATTGCAATGGATTTTACAACGCACATTTGACAAGCATGTCGTGCGAGGGTCTACAGGAAGAGAGCGAAACACTCATTAGTGGGTGCTGAATCAGGGTCGGAGTGTGTAATCCAAGGTTATTTTCTATAAAGTCTAGGACATTCCCTTAAAAATGTTAAGTGGTGCAGGAAATGTCTGGTTACTTGTGTAACTGTTTGCAAGATATACAAACTCATCAGGCTATGACTCCTAAGTCTTATGACAATAATGCATTTTCTTCCAGACATGTTCAATTGCATATTTGATACACATATTGCTTGGCCAAAATGACTTGTTAGTGATTTATTTGGAATATCCAGCCTTTACCATATGACATCACCTCCTCAACTTGATGGAAAAAAGGTTTAGACTGAATTCTTCCCATTAAAAATAATGGGGCAATGGTTTCTTGATGCCAATATTTACTGATATCAAAGCAAAATATTGTCTTAGTTATTTGTCTTAATTTAGCTCAAACAGTACACAAAGCACAGTGTACAAAAACAATATGTTCCTTCTTCTAAACCAGATCATCACTTACTAATTGCTATATGATTTGAATGAAAACAGAGGCATGATTCAGTTATGCTTCATAAAAATTATCTCACTATATTTGTTCCTTTTCTTACCCTGACTGATAGAGAGGCCATACAAAATCACTTTCTATATCTGCCTTCACACAGAATCTCCAAAGGATTTCTTTTAAACTGTCCATTGTACAAAACACAGGAGAATGAGACTCAGATCCTTTGCTAAGTTCTGTAAGAACCAGTTACATTATGTATATATACCTGTATATATACAGGTAGTAAAACATGTAGTCTGTGTGTCTGTGTGTGTGTGTGTCCATACATATATAATTAATTTTTATACTTTGATCAAAGCTTACAGATCTCAATGGTATTTGAACACTCCTAAAATGCAGGTGTTGGATTTGGATAGCTTTTGCACAGACCATTCAATGTATCTAACTCCAACATAAAATCCAACCTAGTGCTAGGGCAAGTTCATGTGAGAACTGATATGCTCAGAGAGAATCCTTTGGTTCTGAGCATGGACCTGGAGGCAGACACAGATGTGTCTTACCTTCCTGTGACTTTTGTTCTCTTTAAAAACTCACATGGAAACCCAAGTGTTGCAAGCTCAGTTAAAGCATCAGAGAAAAATAATTTTGAGCAAGGACTGATACGTTAATACCTAGAAGGCTTTGTAAGAACTAGCCTGCTTCCAGCACACCAGAAAAAGAAGACTTGAGCAAAGATTTTTTACTGAGGACTCTAGGATACATTTGACAATGAATGAAACTACCTCTTCTCTGTTGCCTTTCCATTGCTTAAGAAACCTTTATCAGAAGTTACAAATGCATTTTTCTCAGACCTTTCTACCACAGCACCCCTTGTTTACAGGCATTCAGCGATCTTTGCTTCCATCTACATGGGGAAATTTCTCCTCCTGCCTCCTCTTGAGCAGTTCCCATTCCAGGCTCCTGCACCGAGGTGGGTGTGGTGCAATGGGAACTATCAGTGATGAACACATCAAAGCCCATTAATTGACGTCTCCTGGACTTCAGTGACTATAAACAAGCCCAAACCCTGCCACACACATCCAAAACTAAATTTTTGCCATAGCTCACGCACTGGTCCGTGTGGAAGGAGGAGGGAGGATTTCTGCCTGGTTGCCACTAGATGGAGTGAAGCCAAAACTGTAGATTTTATTAGTCTTGTGACGGAAGCACATCCTTTTCCTATATAGGTTTGGTTTTTTGTTGTTGGAGTTTTTTTCTTAAATAAGACTATTAAGCTGAGAACCAAGCCTGTCTGGTTCTGGAGTGAAAGAGCCCTGTTAATGTTAGTGCGCTGCTCCAATTTGTAACTTGGATTTACTCAAAGGATTGATGACATGTGGACTTTCCATGCTGTACACCAGAGAGCTGAAGTTAAATTCTTGAAAGACTGATTCCTTTCTTTGTCTTCCAGCACCCAAGGCAGATGAGTAAATAACGAGTTTCAACTACGGAGAGGGTCCTTGTGCTCTGACTACACAGGCACACAGGCTCTATCTTTAGGCTTCTGAGGCAGATCATAAATATCTGGTGGTGCTGACAACCTTTGAGGAGTTTAAGCAATAGTCCATCTTCCCTTTTTCTCTTTCACCCTGTTAGCACACCTTTTGCACTTCTCCATGCGTGCATCTAAAATCCCATCCTCTGCTCAACTAATTACATACTCATAATACATGGGGAAATCAGGAAATCAGGAAATCTTGGTGTGCAGTGCACTATCAATCACTGTTTTCACAGCACAGCTGGTATTCCCCGATGTGATCACCATTGCCCTAGTTTTGTTTCCAGTTAGAGGAGTTTGGTTATTGTTGTAAATGGCAGGTGACAATAACAGTTATGGTTTCTGAAAATCTAGTACATAACAGATGTGTACTTCAAAAAGTACAGTGCAGTTTGAATGGTGGGCAAACCTACATAAGGTTCATTACATTGGTTTTTTTTTTAATTATACCAAATCTGCATATGCCTGAAACAGCTGAAATCCTTGGAAGTCCAGAGGTGTTTTAGGTACTGTTTTGCTTAGAGAATAGAATAGAATAGAATAGAATAGAATAGAATAGAATAGAATAGAATAGAATAGAATAGAATAGAATAGAATACTTGAGTGGGAAGGGACCAACAATGATCATCTAGTCCATCAGCCTGACCAAGGGCTGACCAAGTTTAACCCATGTTGTTAAAGGCGTTGTCCAAATAAAGGGTTTGGGCATTGAACACTTCTCTAGGAAGCCTATTCCAGCGTTTGACCACTCTCTCAGTATCTACTAAATTCCTAAGAACATTTATCTTCTGCTACATCATACTTGGCAAGAAAGTAAGCAATTCTTTCATACTCTTCCTTGAAACTGAATGATAAGCTATTTTTTTACCTTCATTCCTTCTGAACCAGGAAACATTACTACTTTACAAACTTTGAAGGCCCTCTGCTAACCAAATGAAAACCTTGCAGATCTCTGCTACTGCTAATATTAGTCCAGATGAGACTGCTTGGATGTTACTTCTTTTCCACCAAGTGAGGCTCCTTTTTACAGAACTCAGTGATGAAATGATTTAAGGCAATAGCTGTTCAGAAATCCAAATACATCTCATCAAGACCCTTTTAAAAGAAAATTTTGTTGAGGAATGTTTCTGCTTAAGAATAATCTTGTATTTGGAAGGAAGTTTTGAACAAATTCAGAAAAAATAGAAACTTTGAAACTTTATTGTATCTACTTTAAATAGTTTTTTGTTACAGTAGTTTTCATATTTTTTAAGAAAGCAATGAAATTACCAATTAGAACAAGAGATTATAAATATAATTAATTGATTGATATTTTGACTCTAAACATAATTTTATTTGAGATTTTAAAACTGATTAGTGGAAATTACAGGACAGCAAAAAAAGTTGACATTTTAATGTAGAATGCATCGATTTGAAACAAAACCACTGTTTCTCTCTGAAAGAGCCTTTCAGCCTCTTTTAGAGAGGTCCCCATGTCAAAGGCTTACCTCCCCATGTTGTGCATGCACACTTCAAGACTGCCAGGGTTTAATAATGAGGGACAGATTGTGAGATCTCAGTCGTGCTAGCAAAGCTGATTTTTTCCATTCCAAGACTGGAATGGAAGTGGATCAGGGCAAGAGCCAGACATTCTCATCATGGATAGGAGAGGAAGAGTGGGCAGAAATATAGGAGAGAAAGAGTCAAGGAAATGCATTAGCAGTCCAGGCTTGCTGCTTCTGGGACCTCCAGGGGGACAAGGAAACTGAGCCCAGCTGGGCTGCCTTCAGCCAGGATTATGACAACTTCCCACATCCCAACTCTTTCTTCAGCAAAGCAGTGGAAACATACAGCTTATCCCTCTGGCACAGGCAGTCTGATTTCTAACCAAAAGGCATGAATTTCTAAGCAACCAAATTTTTCTTACCAACACTTTAAGCTGGATAGAGCTGTCATATCATGACTTCCCTATTAGGAGTTTGGCAAGGCTATCCTAAGTACTACAGGATGTTTTGATGAAAAAAATAAAGGGCTCATTGACCCTTCTTCACTAATAATTTTCTGATAATATTATCTCCCTTTCCTTGACAATCCTGCTGGAATATTGGTTTAGTATCACATCTTACGGACATCAGGTACATCAACGGCTCTTGAAATTAGCACAGACTTTCAGGGCTCTCACACCTCTTCTAACTATTCCTCATCCTATTTTCTTCACAATAGTGGGCACCACTGCATTAAAAATGTGCTATGAAGGTGTTTATGATTATTTGTTGCTTTGATTAAACACTGACTGTAGCCATTAGTATCCATATACATTTCTAATCTGCATGGGTGGGGGTATCTAAACAACTACCTAACTTCAGTTTCTTAGAAATCACATCAAATAGAAAAGACTTTGCAAGCTTTTTTGATACTCAGTGGAGAGAAAGAAGCATGTTTATAGGGCAAATAATTTCTTCCGATGCCATGTGTGAGGCTATGGTACCAATAACTCCAGGGGTATCTTTTTCCTTCATGCCAATCACAAAAGCGGACCTAGTGACTAACTTAAAGTAGATTATTAACACTTTAGAAGGTAAAATTGTGTCAGATGAATCCCAACAGCTATGTTGGAACTTTATCTTGTAGTGAAAAATGGGGGTTTGGCAAGCAAAAAGCTTTGTATTGGAATATAGCTATGCATATGTTAATGCATATGTATTTAAATACTCATGAGTCTATCCAAAGCCTATAAAAGTACAACTATATTATCCTAATAATATTACAATAATAAAGTAATTCTTTGCACCAACTGCATTCTCTTTACTTTTTGACCTACCTTGCAACGTCTTCATAGTCTGGAAGACATCACTACCTAAATACTTGGTATGCGGTCATAGTTTTTTTACTTATTGAAGAAAAACCTTTTGGTAACTTCTCACTCTCTTCATTGGATATTGTTTGGCAATGTTCTATAGTGCAAAAAGGGTTTTAAAATTAGGTTGCCTTCTGTTGCTCAGCTTGTAAGCCTCAAGTCTTTATATAGTTTTGCAGCTGTGAAATACCATTTCATTAAAAGGCTGCAAAGAAAATTGCTTCCTTCACTGTTGTTCAGGCAGGATCACCAAGCAAAGGGGTGAAGGGATCCAGCCAGGGGCTGCACTGGCTATGCCTGTGGGAATGGGGAAAGTGGGTGGCTGCAGCTCATGTGCACACAGTGTTTGCTCCCAGTGTGTTTGTGCCTGGGAGCACAGGAGCCACAGCCTGCGCCCATGGTGGACAGAGCTCTGGCAGTGTGTCCTTGCCATTCAAACCTGTTATTCAGCCTGCCCAGTGCTAGGCCTGTCCTTAGTCACGAAGGAAAATTATGCCAGTGAAAGCAATTCTTCTTTGATATGGAAAAACATCAGAAGGGGCTTGGATAAGATTAGAAAAACAATTTCCTCTGCTGACCAAACACAAATTTTAAGCCAGGTCACCAAAGGTGAAATGTCACTACACCAAGTTATGTAGTTTTGACTTCCCAGTTAATCCTTATTTCAAGGTAATGAAACTTAACTGTCAGCTGGAATACCGTGTCCAGCCCCAGTATCTACACCTTCAAAAGGATTTTGAAAAATTGGAGAGCATTCAGGAAACCACTTCAGGAATGCTTTGAGAACTCTTTAATCCAGCAGACAAAGGCATAACAAGATCCAGTATCAGAAAGCTGTGTTTTGAAATATTCAGATTAAAATAAAGGTTACAAGAATTGCATAAGATGGGAAGGACTTATTAGATTATCCATCACTGCAAACTTTTGTATCTAGACTAGTTTATCTTGTAAAAAAGATCATGCTTTTCTTAGTTAGAACTATGGATTTGAGTTGAGAATTTCAAGACTTTTAAGATTCCACTTGGGCCTTGATAAGCAGTAAGTCAATGTGAAGTAAGGTACTTACTTTCAAGCATCATACATATCTCATGTCTTCTCTATTTGAGCATGCACTTAAAAGTTGGTACAATAGTCTCATACCCAAAGGAAAACCCAAGCCAAGCTTTAGACAAACTTTGATCTTTGGTTATTTTAAACCATGGTCTTTGATTCTTATAGATAAAAAAATGCATCGAGGGGTTTTTTGTTGTTTCGTTGGGGTTTTTTTGTTTGTTTTGTTTGTTTGGTTGGTTGGTTTGGTTTTTTGGGGGGGTTGGTTTTGGGGTTTTTTGGTGGCGTTTTTTGTTTGTTTGTTTGTGTTTGTGTGTGTGTGTGTGTGTGTGCATGTAGTAGAGATGTGAGTTATGATCCAAACTTAGACATATGTTCAAAGTGTTGGGGAAGAGATTATGCTGCAAAGAACAACTATAGATAATAATTTGCTCTAGGACTCTTTCTTTCCATACTTATTCAAAGTCCACTTGCAAATCATAGACTCAGCAGATTTGATCAGTATTTAGAGGAACTCAGCTATATTTCACTAAAAGAATATACTTCAGACCATTCATATTTTCTATATTTGACATTCTTACTGCAATGGTTACCTGGTATTGTTTAGGTTACCTGAGTGGATGAGTTGCCTAACACATCAAGCACAAATACTTGTACATGTGTCCCATCCACAGATGTGTCCTTGAGTAAAATTTCATTATTTAATCAGAATATGAAAAAGTGCATAAGAAAAACTGAAATTATTTGAGGTCCTTAAAATACTCTCTGAGTACTTTGCACCAGTGCAATGAAATTTCAGAGGAAAGTGGACTGATACATCAGAGACTTGTGATGTCACCTTCTATTTTACACATCATTTTTCTAGGTGCTATGCTGTGCCTCTTACCTATTGCTTCTCCATCTCTTTGTATGTAACTTTGTAATTCTCAAATCCTTCTGTCACCAGAGCTTTCTCAGACTTTTCCTTCTGTCTGTTTTCTTCCCATCCTGACCACTCCAATTCCAGATTATCCCACTCCCACAGGCCCTGCATTTAGAAAAGTATATAAATTGTGAAAATTAGAAGGCATCTGTGCAAGTCCCCTTACTGTAGCTATACTATGGAGTTTTGCTCATCTGAAGTCCATTTTCCTACTGCAGATGTCCAGGGCACCTGAATGAAGCACACAGTGCTTCGTGACATGAAGCAATATTTTCACTACGTGTACCCACAGCACTTCAGGAGCAGTGGAAGTTCTAACCTTTATCTCCGAATCGTTCTGATTTTCCTCATGGTTAGAGGGAATAGCACTAAGTCTGTCCGCTTATATAACATTTAAGCAGACAGTGATGGTATTTAAAGCAGACGTGTAGACATGCTTATACATTCAGGAGTTTGTTTACTTACTTCTAATTATGTAAGTTGGCTTGCTAGGAGCAACATATGCCTCCCTTCTCAACTAAAAGATTCATGAGGCTGTTAAATGAAAGTACAGATCTAGGGCTAGAACAAAAATAACCACGGGGTGCATTGCCTTCTGGTTTCTAGAGTGATTTAAATGGCCTAATCTTGTTTCATTCGCATGTGAATTTCTCCTTTTTCCTACCCTGTCTTACCATAATATATAGAAAAGTGGATTATTCAGATCTTAAATAGCACAGCAGGAAAAGAGAGCTAAGTATGCACAGCAGTACTGTCATTTTTAACTTGCTGAAGATCCTTAAGTACTTTGCAGCTGGAAGCTTCATAAATACTTGGTTGTAATCAAATATACCATTTAGAGAAAGTACAATGCTTTTCCACATGCAGTGTCAAGCACTTATGGCAATTGCAGACACTGGAGAATAATAAACATACACACTGCCCAGACTGCTCTGTGTTCTCTATGGATGAGCCCCTTCTGGTCTCTGCATAATTTAACATAAATTAAAATATATAGCATATTTTACCTATTATTGATATCAAAATGGATAAGTATTTATGTGAACAGTAAGACATCTCCTTATCAAATCTTATTATCAAATTTAATAATTACTCAGTGTTAGGTATAGCTACCTCAAGCACCCTACCCTTTGAGGTTTATTATTCTGGTAATAACCCCAGTCCATCACTAAGAAAACAAATAGAAAGACAGAATATCCTGAGTTGGAAAGCACCCACAAGCGTCACCGAGTTCAACTCCTGGCCCTGCACAGGACACCCCAAGTGTCACACCATGTGCCCAAGAGCAGTGTCCAAACACTTCTTGAGCTCTGTCAGGCTCGGTGCTGTGACCACTTCCCTGGGTAGCCTGTTCCAGTGCCCAACCACCCTCTGGATAAAGAACCTTTTTCTAATATCTAATCCAAACCTCCCCTGACACAACTTCATGCCCTTCCCTTGCGCTCTGTCCCTGGTCACCAGAGAGAAGAGATTGGTGCCTGCCCCTCAGCCTCCCCTTGCAAGGAAGCTGTGGATTGCTATAGACCGCAATAGACCACAAACTCCCTCAATAGTTTTCTTGAGTTTTCATAAAGGGTAGTTGGTTTTTGAGAATGGACAGCCATCTACAGTACTTTAGATTCCAGCTCAGCCTCCCAGAAGGCAGCAGGTGAGCTGGATTAGCAGCAAGTGGTCTTCATGGAAGTCAGGATTCCCCTGGCTGGAGCAGGAAGATGGCACACCTTGCTCCTAGAATTTGCGACAGAACTCTTCAGATGCCAGATACGTTCTTCAGTTATATTTTTTTTGGTAGTTCTGCTCTTGTATGAGTTTGAACCTGGCATTGTACCTTTGTGGTAAAGGACATAGCTCAAATCTAAGAAATTCCTAGCCTCTTCAAGAAGAGGAAACGATGAATCTTTATTTAATTGTTTTTTAAATTCACTCTCTTTAAATATTCTCTCTTTACATACATAATTTTTATTGCTTAACACACAGTATTTGGGATCACTTTTTATTTAAAAGAAGACTTCATTAGTGAATGCACCCACAGCTGACAAGGTTCGTAATAACTAACAAAAAATAAAGAAGGAACTTAAGGAATTAGGAAACAGTGTATTATCCTAGTTAGTACTCGCATATATCTCAGAGTTTAGCTGGATAATTTAGTCAGAAATGGGCAGACATTATTGTGTGACATTAGGAGCATAGAGAAGGAAAGAATTCCATCATTTAATAGAGTTGATGAATGAAGTGTAAACTGTGCATAAATTGTATAAAACTGGCCAGGTTAAATTAACAAAACTTGGCAAAAATAATTCAATTCATAGTCAAAGTGTGCAATAAAAACAAGCTGGTGCTGTTCAAACTGGTAGATTTCACCTAAAAATACACGTAAATATTCCTAGATTCCCAACAAATAAAAGATTCCACTTGTTCTGGCTAAATCTCAGCCCCATTCTGTTTCATGCAACACAAGTGAATGCTTTTGTAGTGACACAAATTTTTTGTTGTTATTCAGTTTTCATGGTCTCTGATCACATCTATGTATTTCCTATTATGAAAAGAGCCTCTTAAGAAAATTTCTTGGAATCATAAAATGTTAAGGGTTGGAAGGGACCCTAAATATCATCTAGTCCCAACCTCACCTGCCATGGGCAGGGACAGCTTTCACTAGCCCAGGTTGCCCAAGGTCTTGTCCAACCTGATCTTGAACACTTACCAGGGTTGGGGCATCCACAGCCTTCCTGGGCAACCTCTTCCAGTATCTTACTACACTGTATAAAGAATTTCTTCCTAATACCTAACTTAATTTTCCCCTCTTTTTGTTTGTAACCATCATTCCTTGTCCTATCATTACAGCTCCTGATGAAGAGTCCCTCTCCAGTTTCCCTGTAGGCCCCCTTCAGGAAGACACTGGAAGGTTGCTGTGAGGTCTTCACACAACCTTCTCTTCTCCAGGCTAAACAGCCCCAATTCTCTCATCTACCTTTGTAGGGAAGGTGCTCCAGTCCTCTTAACAACTTGGTGGCTCTTCTGTGGAATTGATCCAACTATTCCATGTCCTTATGCTGGGGACACCACAACTGAACACAATACTCCAGGTGGAGTGTCACAAGAGCAAAGTAGAAGGGGAGAATCACCTTTATCAACCTGCTGACCACACTCCTTACGATGCAACCCAGGATTCCACTGGAGAATCTTTCCGCGTTGCGAGTGCACATTGCTGGCTTATGTTGAGTTTTTCATCAACCATCACCCCCAAGTCCTTCTCCACAGGGCTGCTCTCAATCACTTTTCTGCCCAGCCTGGAGGTATGCCTGAGATTGCCCTGACCCAGGTGTAGGACCTTGCACTTTGCTTCGTTGAACTTAATGAGTTTTGCATCAGCCCATCTCTCAAGTGCGTCAAGGTCCCTCTGGATGGCATTCCTTCCCTCCAGCATGTCGACTGCCACTGAGTGACACCACTCAGCTTGGTGTATCAGTGAAATTGCTGAGGGTGCACTCAATCCCACTGTCCATGCTGCCAGCAAAGATGTTGAACATAAAAGGATCTAGACCAGGCATTATGTTTTCAAGGGCTTGCAGAGACAGCCATATGTGGCAAATGTTACTTTATAAGATATTCTGTGCTCTGTCACCTCATCACCTAATTCAGAAGCAGCTTAGTATTATTTCTCCCTAACAATTAGCCGACACGCTCATAATACATTTGAAATATTGAAGAGGATACTGTCCTTTTGTTTGAACTGATGGTTTCAGTTAAATGCTTGTGTATTTCCCAAAACATCCAGTGCCAACCACTATCAGTGGGATATATTTAGGTTTAATTAAAATATCAAATTCAATTGTCCCATGTGATATTAATATAACAAGGGATATTAACTTTTGCCTTGTGTGATGCACATATCAAATTGTTATCATATGTACTCCATCCTCAACATATCCCTGGCAGGATTCTTGTCACTTAAAATCTGCCCCGCTGTCAGAAGGAACCACCCATCATTTTATTTGTTTGCTTGGAGCATCTTCTGCTGCTTGCAGTGCAGGTAGGCTCTGTTTGCTTTGGGCAACTCAAACATCTTCCAACACACCTGCTTGCTTTGTTGTAGTGAGGAAGAAAGTGCTTGTTAAATTCATAGGAGACATGTCCTCAGTCATAGACAGTGATGGGCTGCTTCAAGAGCAGTAGCAGGGGAAAGCTTGAAGTACACAGAGCAAAAGAGATGGAGCATTCCTGATAAAGTGTAACAGTGATAGCAGGCTGAGAATCATCCTTTCCTCTTCTTCATAGCTGCTGTGACATGAGACCCACAAACAAGGACAATACGGAGCTTTTTGTGAATTCCTTCACCTTTGCAACATGATGCAACTAACTAGGCTTCTTTCACCTCAGGGAAGTTCTGAATGATTTTTCCCCTGAAACACCAGAGATTTGAAACACTTCAAAAAGCAAGAAGCTAAAGCAAGAAGCTGGGGCATGTTATACAAGGATACAATAATTATAGCTGGGTTATAGACCAGGTTTTGAGAGGCAAACCACCAGGAGATGAGGAAATAAAAGTGGAGCAAGGATACACTAGCTGATGCAGCTGGAGACAAACTTCCCCCAAATTCTGAAACTTTGAATTTTAATTTTTCTCTCTTTCAAGTTGCATGAACTTGTGCTGTTTGGGAGTAGAGGGAGACGTCACACAAATAGCACCACTTGGAAGAATCTCACTCAACACGTTTTCATGAAAGAAATTAACCAGAGACCCTGTTAATTACTCACAGTTCTTGGAAGAAGCTATATTGGCTGCCTTCCTGGTTCCACACATACTGCCTTTATTAGGCGTTATACAGCAAGTGAATCATACATGACAGGGTTGGTCTGGCTCTAATATTTTGAGGTTATCTGGTCCTACTTAGTGATGTTCCCTAGAGATCCAGATGTCCCCAAAACCCCTCATGACAGTGAAGAAGGAAGAGAACTCATCTCAAATGGACTTCTGTTCTCTGCTACTCATCTCTCTTCTTTGTCTAGATAATATTGCAATCCAAACAGAAAAAATAGAGATGGAGTGGAGGTTACCTGGTGTCCTCATCATTCATTTCATCCCAGATTTCAGCAGGATCATCTGGTCTAAAACCAGTAGAGCATCATCAAAACAGGGTAAAAGAGTATCTAAGGGTAATTTAGAGAAGGGGAATGACAGATGTCAGGGAGGTTAACACCATTTTTTTCTTTTAATTTTCACTGAAAGTTGTTCTAAGCAAAAATCTAGACCGGCCACAGAGCATATGAAACAGAAAATATAAGATGTGTGTGATGCTTTGTTGTATGAGTTCACTGCTTCCATTCTAGATGAGCAGTTTTTGAAGGGTTCTGGATAGCTCAGGTTCCGCAACATATATTTTGGAAAATTGAAGGGTTTTGTAAAGTGTTCGTGACTTAATGAACCACAGCTTTAAAGTTAGTGTTGAGAAGCACTTTCGACTACCATATTCTGAGAGAGGACCAGTGAATATTTACAGACCCATTCTGTCTTAAAAGGGCATTAGCATTTTGTACCCTTCTCCGTCCCTCTTGCTTTTTCTTCTGTTCTTCACTAGTTATCCCTTTTCTTATGATGATCTCCTGAAAAACAGTATGGCAGCATTTGATCCTAAGCCTTCACCAGTCTAAGTAGGAATCATCCCCAGGGTAGAAAAAAATTCCAGTCAAGGAGAAATTTACTTCAGACCCTTTGTGGACTAATCTTATTTAATCTGGTAAACCGAATTTGTGAGCCTTCTGGAGACTTTTCAAAGGTAGATGTGTGAGGAGCAAGTATTTCCTCCAAGAGAATGCACAAAGGAGAAACAACTTTCAACTACCTAAAGCCTGAGTGTCTGGAGCACACAGATGGGCTCAGGGCATTTGGATAGCTCAAATGAAATTTTCATGGGAATGGAGTGAAAGAAACTAAAGGTAAAGAAAGGTAATAGCACTTTCCTTTCCTTCTAAGGTGTGCAGAGAGTAATTTATATTTGAAGTCAGAATCAGGCAGTACTAAGAATGTTTCATTAATGATGACCATGAAATACAGAGATGGCATTTTTGCCAGGCATACATTTATCCATGTTAATGAAGTTCTTTATTGGGGGTTGTATGAAGTATTTACTCATGTTCTGGGATGGGATGTTGCCCTGTCTAGGTAGAGACATATTTTAGAGTTGTTTTTCACATAGCAAAGATAAAGCACTGAAAAAAACAGGATCAAAATTACTGCTGCTTAGAGTGGTTTCCTGGCTTGAATCCACAATGTTAGAAAGGACTCCAAATTAAAAAACAGGTGCACTATGTCCAAAGGCATTTAGGTGCCTAATTGTCTGTGAAAACAGTACAAGCCATTGAAGACCTTGACAAGTGTGATTAATCTTAAAGGACGCGACATTCTCCTGCATTCTTGCATCTTCTCCTAAGCCACGACCCAACATTGCCCGTACAACCTATCCCACCGGCGGCTGAATTATCACGCAGATAAGCTATGTGCCAAATGTTCTGCGTCAACAGTGGGATATCATGTTTTGTAATTCCCATTCAGAAAGGTGGCTTTGAACGGAAGTTATTAAGGAGCCATAAGTGGAATACTTGTGCTAAGTGAGTGTAGCTGGGGCGGGTCCAGCCACTGAGACTGCAGAAACTCAAGACCAAGAGTTAGTCACTAAGGATGGACCAGCCCAAAGCTCCAGGGAGAAACTCATCCAGGAAAACTGAGAAATGAGGGCTACCTCAAACCAAAGAGCAAATCAAGAGCAAGGTCAGGAAATCAAAGAGCTTGCACTGAAAGTTGTGGATAAATGTGAGCTAGGACTAGAACAAGACAATGCAGGTGAGTTGAGAGGCAGGAACTGTGCGGAAACAAAGGGGTGTTAGGGGTGTTTGTAAGGCAGTGAAAGCAGTTTGTGGAACTGTACCTGAATCAGAAACATATGGCATCCCTTGGACAGTCAGGAGTCTCAGGACACCAGTCTCCCAGGAGGGTATTGAGCCAGCTCCTGGCTGCAGAGCTTGACTGCTTACTCAGGGCCTAAGAGAGGAGGATATGTGTGTAACCTGACACAAATGCTCAGTTTGTTCATTCAGTGCAGATATGTCAATTTACAAACAGGAATAATTCATATAATCACCAATCAAGACCTCCATATCTCTCAGGTTTCTTCTTTTCTGATTTATGTAACTCTATGGATCGTGTCTCAGGGCAGGAATGAGGTTGGGATATGTGACTTACTATACCATCTCTCAAGCCTCCTTTGGCTCTGGGGCTGTGCTACGGCCTTTCGTGCTCTGCAGGCACTCCTGCCAGATGTGTTCACAGATCAAGACAAGCTCTGTGTTCAGGGCTGCAAAGCAGAACAGTTTCTGTAGTGGCGATGACAAAGATACGGTCCTTGCTGTGAAGATGGGCACCAGTTGTTTGTGTTTTGTCTCAGTGTGAGACAAAAGACATGGATTACAGTCATTCCTGAAGTGTGGCCACATCAGAAGTAGAATGTAGTCATTAAATCTGTAGATTAAAAGTAGGTATAGGCTTCAACATCTTGCTGAATTAATGGCTCTGTAATTGCCAGGGGACATTAAAAGGTTAGTCTGCTAGTTTAAGTACAGCATACAATAGAAGTCAGGCACCCACAGAGGAGGAAAGATGCAGCAATATCAATATCAATGTGCTTTACAGTGATATCGCTGGAAAAATGCTATCTGCAGAATATAATTATTTCAGTTTTTAAAATCAAAACAAAAAACACATCACTAACTAAAGCATTTTTAATGGAATAAAATTCTAGTTGTAGACCACACCAAAAAATAAACATGCTGTGTATTTCCCGTGTCAGATCAAGACCCTTTGCAGTTCTCACTAACCAAACTGTAAAAAAAAGGAAAAAGTTGTTTAGAATCCAGAATGTCTCAGTTTGCTTACTACTATACATGTGAAAGAAATATGTGTGAAAAACAATCATTGATCAAACAGAAAATGAAACATTTCTGGTTTAAAAATAAAGCATGTAATGAGAAAATAAAAATTATTTATGAAGTCAAACGACTTTTAAATCTTTAAATTCCCCACATACCTTCTAGGATTATACTAACCTGTGGAAGGTCATTATAGTTATAAGGGAAAAGATTAAATAAGCACTTAAGCAGACATAAATAAAACAGACAGGTTAAAAGCTATTAAATTGAACAAGAATAGAGGGAAACTTATCAGTGCTGTAAAGGAATCCAAACACAGAAGGAAACAAACACAATGTTGAAAATAGCTAACGGGAAGTAGCAACTCTGGAGTACAAAATCTTATTAAGTCCCAAGTCATCTGTACCAAAGAAAGTTCTTGGTCCATAAGGACGACTATGAAGAACATATTACAGGAAAACTTCTGTAGTGAGTTCAGAGCTTTTTCCCCCAAATAACACAAAGTCGGATGTAAAGTTTGCATTGAAATTATAAAGAGGCTTGAAAATGGAGTCTGCATTCTTCCCAGAAAAAAGTCAGAGTGAAGACAGGCAACACCTTCTGACTAAGGAAATACTGAAAGACAGTGTGTGTATATATATATTTATTTACATGTCAGCCAGTCATTTGGATCAAGAGCATGCAGGGAGAGATATGCCTGTGACAGAGGTGTCGGGGGGAGGAGATGGAGATGCAGTGGCTGCTGTGTCACTTGGGCCATGGCTGGAAATGTAGTTTGGTCTCTAAACCAGCAATTTCATTTCTCCAGGGAAAAATAAATCGGCAATAAGTGAAGGAAAGACATATAATAGAAAAGAAACAGGATCTTTCAGTTATTCTTGGGGGGTAACTAAAGTTCCAGAGGTGTAGCTTCACTGAATTCACTGAGGGATGTTTTTGCTAATAAAGCTTTTAAAATGAGGGATGGATTATACCCAAAGATATGGATATTTCTAAATATGTCTGGGTTTATATATTTCTCAATATTTCTATTTTTATTTTTCTGACTTTTGCCTGTACAAAATATAAACAAAACCATTCTTAACGAGTTCTGTATGCCCCAAAGAGAGAAAAGTATGCATGCTTTCTAGGGAATGAAAAATAATATACCATTTTGTAGGAAAAAAAAATAATTAAATACAGAATCAATTAAAAAGGCTACAGAGGTCACCATTAAAAATGTACATACTGTTGTCATGTAAAGGTATCTCTGCAACTCCATTCTCTGTTTCAAATGCTTTAATCTGCCAAATTTGGATAAATATTGATGGCATCTGATGTACCAACAGCCGTAGATGCTGTTTAATTCAACAGTGTCACTTAAATGCAGGTCATTGCATTAATTAAGAGTGCATCTGTTATAACTCATCATTTTGTTCTCCCTAATTTTAATAAGCAATTTTGCCAGCATGCTTACTGGAAATATTACAACATCTTCTTGCACGGAGAAAACCCACAGGACCTATTTATCTGGTTCAGCTGTACATTGTTTAAACAGAGGGTCATACTGAAACCAAGGGTTTGCCATTTTGCCCAGAAGACAAGTCTAAGATTTGCCTTAAGATTACAGCCCATCTGCAGGAGGGAGAATACTTTTCCACAGGTCACTTAAGTCATCCTGAGCAAAAGGAATACCAACACCAAAGATGCACCAAGGAATGACAACCACAGCCGCTGAAAGTGAATAACCTGAGATTCAGGACGATGTGGCATCCTGATTCTATTTTCTGTGCATGCCAAGATTTGACGTGTAGTTAACCCAGCTGGGGCTAAGAGCACAAACAGTGTAAGAAAAGCAAACTCAGCTCAGGCAAAGAATGCTTTGTCCTACCTCAGATTTAGCCCTCAGGTGATCAGGCACTGCATGCTTTTAATTTTACCAGCTAGGGATCTTTTT
The DNA here is from genome assembly GCA_013397115.1 of Edolisoma coerulescens. Lineage (NCBI taxonomy): Eukaryota > Metazoa > Chordata > Aves > Passeriformes > Campephagidae > Edolisoma > Edolisoma coerulescens. The sequence continues at coordinate 2,433,816 of VWZW01007347.1, read as the reverse complement.
TTAAATGTTCAGAGAACAAACGTGTCTGAATATTGGGCATGACACAAAATGTCATGAATGCTTAAAATTGCGAGTCCTTCAGCTCAAGGAGGAAGATGGTAAGGGAAGGACGGTGTTTTGTCAGACCCAGGGTGAGAATGTCCCTACATAAACAAAGGGCCCGGGATTGGACGTCGTCTTAGGGAAGGGGGGGCGAAGGGGAGGGAGCAGGAGGGTGTGAGGGGGAAAGAGCGGAGCTGGCTGTGCTCGCCAGGTTGAGAAGGCGGCGGGCGGCAGGGAGGAGCGGGGCCGCCGGGA